>PVIU01000117.1:0-131315 GCA_004026605.1 Ondatra zibethicus
GGGGGGGGGGGGGGGGGAACAGTGTGGTGTGGTGGAGGAGCCATGAGAACACGATCCACTTCCTAACCCACAGCAAAGCCAATCATGAGAAAGACACCAGACAGAGTCAGGCAAGCTGGTTCCTACCTGCAATCCTTGCACTTGGGAAGCTGAGACTGGAGGATTGCCATGAGTTCTAGGCCAGTCTGGTGCTCCACAGTGAGTTCCAGGCTAGCCTGGGCTATAAAGACTCTGCCTCAAACAAACAAAAATAAATAAAAAGGCAAGACATATCATGACACACACACACACACACACACATTGAGAGAGAGGAGAGAGAGAGAAAGAGACAGACAGACAGACAGACAGACTAATCAGGTAGGGGACACTAAACAGATGATTCACAATCCTAAAATTCACAACCATGAAAGTCTGAGAACTGGGAATCCCAGGCCTCAGTGCAGTGTGGGACAATGGTTAGATCCTGGCACAGATAAAGGACTAGGAGAAGCCATGCTGAAATCCATACAGAGAATGGGATTTAGTTAGTAATATAAAAACAAAAAAGCTGTCTGCTCAGAGGAAGCCAGGAAAGCTTCTTACAATAAAAATATTTATGCTACAAGAAGTTAGACTCATATCTACTGTCAAGAGAACTGTATGACAGTTTATATAAGAAACACCTCAGACAGAAAACAGGCTAAAACAACTGGGGCCCCATGACATCACACGGCAGACAAGAAGGAGATCTGGACACACGGCTGCACACATGGCTGGCTCTCTGAGGGCACTTCAAAGTTCACCCTGTCGCACCATCTCCCCAAGAACCAAACTGAATTTCACAAAGGCAAGCCGACTTCAACTCTATCTCATGCATACACAAAGATCAACTCCAAATCTGCCATGTGGGCTTGGATGCAGCTTGGTGGCAGGATGCTTGCTTAGCATGCACAAGGCCTTGGGTTTCATACTACGCTGCAAACAACAACAACAACAAAACAAGCAAGCAAACAAATCCACATGGAGCTAAAGATACAAACTAAAACTATAACACCCCTAGAAAAAAGTATATCAGCAAACTTCCCCGCCAGGAGGTAAAGCCAGGTGCAATGGGGAGAGTTCTATAGCTAAATGGGTCCTGGTTCAATTCCCAGAACCCACATGGCAGCTCTCACTGTCTGTAACTCCAGTTTCAGTGGATCTGATGCCCTCTTCTGGCATCTGAGGGCACTGCATGCATACGGCACACACATGCATGCAGGCAAGACAGCCATGCAATACATATTATAGAATAAAAAAATCTAAAAAAGAGAATTAAACTAGACTTTTCCAAAATGTAAAGCTCTTAGGTGGTGCAAGCCTGTGACTCCAGCCTGTGACTGGGAATGGGAAAAAAGCAAATCTCTGAGTTCAAGGCCTTGTGGATGACATAGTGAGACCCGGAGTCAAAAGATGAAGATCCAGAAATGTGGTTCAGTTGTAGGGTGCTGGCTTAAACTGTATGAGTCCCTGAGTTTGACTCCCAGCACCAACAACAAAATCAAAACAACTGACTAAGCCCATCTGATCCTTGAAATCCACCACTCAGGAGATAAATAGAACACTTTGGACAAAGGAAGCATTTATTGTGTTTCTGACAAAGGGTGTATGTGTGTGGTGTGTTAACTGCCAAGCTGACAGGATCTAGGTTCACCTGGGAGACGGGTCTCTTGATTACATGAATTAAGGTAGAAAGATTCATCTTAATTGTGGGCAGGACCATTCCACAGCCGTCAGAGTGACTGTAACAGCTCATAGTGCTGAGAAGGCAGCCAGCCGGGATAGGGCACCAGGGAGCCCAAGATGCCCAGCCGCGTCAGAGAAGAGGAGCCAAACGTACACTTTACCTCATGACCCCACAGTTTCACTCAAGCCCCACCCCCTAGTCTTTCACTCACGGCAGCTTGACTCATAAAACAATGACCCAAAAGTCCATTCGGAAAGGAATGAAAAGCAGAGGGTGCGGGATGACCGTTACCGGCTAAAAGGCGCCGCATTTCCTGGGTCATTTTTTTCTGTGTGAAACTCTTGAAAGGGGCTGGGGAGATGAGTTGCTGTGAAGCGTGAGGACCTGAGTCTCATTCCCAGACCCGACATAAAGAGCTACACACGGAAAAAAAAAAAAGAGCTACACACGGTGGCACATGCATGTAATCCAGAGCTGGAGAGGTAGACGCAGGAAGATCCCATGGGGTTCACTGGCCGGCCAGCCTAGCCTAGTCAGGATGCAAGACCCAGGAGAATAAGAGATCCTGTCTCAAAGAGCAAGATGGACGCTCCTGAGGAAGGACACGACAGGAGAGGGATGTCTGGTTACTACATGTATGCCATGAGTAAGAAACACTTACATCCCCCACCACCACCTGCAACGCTTCACACAAACTCTGGGAAACACATCTATTGGATCGTCTCCAAAAATAAGCCAGCTGTCAAGCGACGTGAGAGAATGTTCACGGGAACCTCGGTTTCATCGACGGTGACAGCAGTGTACAGCTTCTTCAAATCACATCCAGGTGCACACTTAAATGGGGGCATTTTTACTATGCATAAATCACATACAAACAGAAGCAATTTTTAAAAAATCCAAAAGGAAACGGGTTTCCTACAAAATTCCACACCTGGCTGAAGCACCTTGGGAATCCTGGTGGGCCAGGGGTCTGGGTGGGCGGCTCACAGGAATAGAGATGGGTGTAGGCTGGGGAACTGAGGTAGAACGAGGTGGGATGACACCCAGTATCTAGCATGTTCTCTGGGTCAGGGTGGGAACTCAGGGGGGCCACCTGGACAAGAACATGAGGTTTCAGATTCTGCAGTGGGAGCAAGCTGCAGAACTGAACACTTAACCAACATGCATTCCATCACAGGGAAAGGCTGAAACCTTCTCTCTCTCTAATTGAAAATGTGATAAGAGGGCCTTACCAGATAGTTGCTTGACAGCCACAGGTCTCACCTTGTAGGGAGTTCTGCAAGAGAAGAGAAGGTACCATGAGTGGCTGCCAGAGGCACCAGTGGCTGTCAGTGATAAGCGATCCCTGGGGAGCATTACAATCCAGCTTGGTGATTTGTTTTATTTTCCCGCTGCGGCGCTGGAGATAGAACTCCAGGCTCTGCACATTGCAAGCTCACGCTCGGCCACTGAGCTGCATCTTAAGACCCCTTCTCCCAATCTGGCTGTTCTGAGCTCTCTCATTCAGGTGCATCTAATTTTAAAAATCATATCGTTTAAGAAGTTCCTTTATAATGTTTATATTTGACTAATGAAGCAAACATCTGTCATCGATATAACTAAGACCCAAAGATACAGTATCGGGTGGGAAGAAAAGACTCTGATATTCTTTACCTAATTCTATCCCAAACTGGCTCCCTCTCATTTCTGTTGAAGCTCGGTGGACCGTACTGGGGCCATCGACCGAGTCAGAAACACATGCCATTATTCACTGGCCTTTTTGAAGTCCTGCAGAGGACACTGACTATTGGGACAGCAGGGAAAGGCTCTCCACGGATGTAAGGACCTCTAGCTAGGGCAGGGGCAGGCTTCTGAGACAAGTAGAAACCAGCTGAGGGTGGGCTTATCCAGGGCTCAGAGCTAACCTCAGGGGAGACTGATGGGCTGGTTGCTGTTGTTGTTGTTAACCCAGCAGTTTAGCAGAAGTTACAACCTGATAGCAAGAGCACTAGAAGACTCGAGAGACAGCCCTCAGAGGTGCTGCTGGCTGCCTGTGCGCTAGTGACACAGGTAAAGTTCAAACACCTGACCCCTAGGTCTTGCAGATGAAGTTCGGAAGTCATGTTTCAAGATGAGCCACGAGAGCCCAGGGACCCTCAGACCTATACTTGCTCATTCACTTGTGCTGTTCTGAGAGCCCACTGTGGCAGGAGCGGGCCGTGAACAAGGCCAAAATGCTCCTGTCACGGGCAATGATCTCCCACGTTCAAGTGCGGGTTTCCGAAGAGACATTATTCTGATACAGAGGTACAGTGTCTGCCTTTAGGATGGGTGACCCATTTGTTATCCAGAATGTTTTGGTCTGAATGCAAGCAGATGACATTAGAGATGAGGAAGGCCTGGTCAGAGACTGCAAGACACTTGGACCACAGGCAGAGCTTCCTGGCTACATTCCACAGCCTCTTGCTTAGCCTTCTCTCCGGGTTTTCAGCTCAGTAGAGCCAGTGACGCGTCTTCTGGGACTGAATAAACCCTTGGCTCCATCTGAACTGAGTTATGGCTTCCTTGCTTCTCTTCTTTGACTCTGTTAATATAATGTAAATGAAATAACCCCTTCCCTTCTGGAGGTGATAAATGGCCTTGGACTTTCACTGTGTCTGTTCTGCAATCTAACTGCCTGGCCACTGGTCTCCTAGGACGCCTGGGGAGGCAGCAGCCTGGCGCCAGCTGGGCATCCACAGGGCATGTGTGCTGAGCAGAGGGATGGCTGTCCAGCCCTCCTTGCTGGGGCCTGGTTGCTTTACCCAGCAGAAAGCTGCCTGTCTCACAACTTGGCTAAAATCGGAAACCAAAGATGTGTTTGTGTTATGTCAGGAATGTGCGGTGTCAGTTCTGGGCTTCTCCTCTCTCCATATGCTACGCCATATGCCCCCTCTCCTCACACCACTTAAGCATCTGTTTCCCCTTCCCCAGCAAGAGAGGAAGGGCAGGGTCCAAGAGGCAGCGGCGAGAGCTGCACACCACCAAACCTAGAACATTCCTTGGTCAGAGAGAGGAGCCAGATGGGAAAAGGTCCTCTGAGGGCAAACCTGTAGCTCCAATTTGGCCAGGCTCCAAGATGCCTGTTCTCACTTATTGGTCCTGAGGAACAGGCTGCTCACTCATCATGTCTTGCCAGCTCCAAAGGAGAGCGGAAGCCGATTGGCTTTTCCATCTTGCCGCTGTGATTTGGGGTTTGAAACAGGTGCAGAAAAAACAGCAGGCAAGCACTAAGCCGTGAGAGATGAAGACAGCCGCCCATTTGATCAGGACCAGGATGGAGATGGCTGCTTAGAAACCTTCCAGTCTTGGGGCGTCATGGAAAACCCATCCTGTGAACAGGAAACAGGGAGGCTCCAAGTGTGTGGATGAGACCGGCACCCACAGCCAAGTCCCTTTCAACAGTGGGAAGCTGGGACAGCAGGAGGTGACCATGTCCAAGCTGAACAGCTCTGAGGTCTTCAGAGGTGGGGAAGGTAAAAACATAGACACAAGTGATCAGGTATGCAGCAGACGTGGCCCCCTGAAAGGGCGGGTAAGGGGTGGGCCCGTGCTTGTGGGGGTGTGTGAGGATGTGGGTCACAGAGACCAGGGAGTCTATCCTGTACCCCCTGAGAATGGTACCAGCTGGGATCAGAGAACAGAACTTTCTGATCACAGGCCCATGCTTAGGTCCAGAATAGTTTCAGAGGTTCCCTTCTGCGGGTGGTTCTTACCCCAGGCCACACTAGAGAACCCTCTGCTGAGGTTCCCCTTTGTGGGTGGTTCTCACCCCTGGCCGCACTTGAGAACCCTCTGCAGAGCTTTACAAAGATCAACAAATCATAAAGGAGCCCATGAGTTAAGCAGATCCCTTTCAAAGATGTTGCCAGTTTCAATGCCCAGCAAGAGCGGAAAGCCACCGTTCAGTTGACCTGGTTCATACTGAGCCACCAGTGTGGGCGAATGGATACATGTCTGCATGTCAGACAAGCATGGTAAAGCACCAACAGGCATGCCTTGAGGTCAGGCACCCCCACGGAGACCAGGATGGGGCATCCCCAGACAGTCACACACGTCATGATGCACATGGAGTCTTCAGCACCCACTCCCGACTCTGGCAATCCCTTCCCAGCACACAGGCTCAGGTCAAGATACTGAGTCCATTCTGGGGGAGGAGAGGGAAGAAGGGATGCGGGAGGGGACGTGCAAGAGAACGTGGAGGCCCAGGAGCTCACACCTCAGCAGGTGCTGTCCACCATGCCTGTGTCTGCTACTTCCCCATCTCCATGCATCCACACAGGCAACGCACTGACACCCAACCCACAGCATGGGGCCACCCCGAGACCTAGGTCATTTAGTCTAAGCCCACAAATGTGTTGTCCATGTCCCTGCCTCACCCAGCCTTCTAGATACCTCACTCTGTCTCCACATCCATACCACTGTAACCAGACACAGCACCAGACACCTGTCCAACCTCATGCATCTCCATCCCCCTCTGCATCTGAGAGGTGGTGTCCAGCATCCCACGAAGCAGCGTTCCTTCTGGACATTTGGGCGTGCGTGCGTGCGTGTGTGTGCGCATGTGCGTGTGTGTGATGTGGAAGTCAGAGGACCTTCCATCTTCACGCGGGTTCTGGGCTTGAACTCATACCATTACACTTTCGTACAAACGCTTTGTCAGCTGGATCATCCCACCAGCCCCAGAGGTTGCATTTTAAGTTCTGTTTGGCTGAACTGCACATATGACATGGAGACTCCTAGGGAAAGTGGCATCACTGACACAAAGGATCTGTTTGTTCCATGCCCTTCCTGAGGGTTCAGATAGCTGCTTCAGTTATCTACTCGGTTTCAAAGGTAGCTACTGGCTATGCTACCCTCGACCTTCTGTGCCTCAGTCTCCTTCCTCCTATGCACAGAACGTTCCAGCAAGAGCTTAAATGAGGAGACAAAGTCCCCAGGAAGCCCTAGCCGTCCCAGAAGGATCCCTCACGCTGGAGCTATGCTCCTGGTCTAGTGCCCTGTGTCTGCACATGGCCGGCCTCCTCCTAGGGCCCCTACTGAGAACGGAGCATGGCTTCCCAAGAAGGCAGGAGTGAACCGAGCCTCCTCCTCCGGCTTCCCATCTGCCTCTTCCCTTCTCTGCTGAAACTTCACACTTTTCAGCAGTAGTAAACAAAACCAAATTGCAAACTCCCAGGCACATGGCAAAGAAGCGTAAGGCACCCCAGGAAGAGATGCTTACCGCTCTGAGTTCGCAGGCATGGTGGGATCGATGGAGACCATGGCGTCATCTGTGGTCAGAAGGGAAATGGTGGTGTTCCTGCAAAAGACTCAAGTCAGGACTGTCCCCTTACACGCGTGTACCCGGGCCTCGCGTGACAGAGCCCAGAGAAACCAGGCTCGCCCTGAGAACTGAGGACCAGGTGTCCTTGACTAAGGGCAGGCAAGGGCAGCGGGTTGTACCCCACCCTCCTTTAGCAAATCAAGTGGAAAGGGTAAGTGTATTCTGAAAGCCTGCCAATTTTTAAATAATTTAAAGTGGGAATTGGAGCAAGGCTAATTTATTGAGTTGGGAGATAGAGGAAGCTACGGTGCCCAAAAACTAACATAAATCAGAGACAAGAATCATCGCTTGCTTATCTGGCTGCTTCTGGACCCTGGGAGAGCCCAATGAGCAAGTCCCAATTCTCTCCCACAAAGCAGACTTAAATGGTCAAAACCAGTTTCCTCCCCAGCTTCTCATCCTTAGGGTTTCTGAAGAGCTGTTACCTCTGCCAAGTGAACTAAGCCCTCTGATCCTCAACTGTGAATGATTACCACAGTATTTTGTGTGTGTAAGGATGAGTGCACGCTTGTGTGGGTGCGTGAGGCCAGAGGTCAACCTCTGCAGCATTCCTCAGGCAGCATTCACCTTGCATTTCGAGACAGGGTCTCTTACTGGGACTGGGGCTTGCAATTCAGCTAAGCCTACCTGGCTAGCAAACCCATCTGTCCGCACCTACCTGTCCCCGCCTCCTTAGGACTGGGATTACAAGTGTGTGCCACCACACCTGGCTTTTTATGTGAGCGTTAACTCGGGTCCTGAAGCTTACACAGCAAGGACTTTATCCATGGAGCCAGCTCCCCAGGGGCCTGTGAATTCTTCAGATCAGTACCATGGACATGAGATCCCAGTCTCACGGGGTAGGAGAGCTGCCCCTGTGGTGGCTACTTTACTGCACTAGATCATCTGCTGTCACCTCCAGGACATGGCTTCATCACCACAGTCCCTTTCCTGCTGGTTTGCAAAAAGCTTTGGTCACCCTTCCATCCCTTAGACCTCCACTGACTCTGACCCCAACTTTAAAGTCCTCGCCATCTAGCATCATCCCAATCACCTTTCTTTTCTCTTGCTTTTTTCTTTAGTTGTTTCTGTGACAGAGTCTCACTGTATAGTCCAGGCTGACCTCTAACTCACAATCCTCCTGCCTCAACCTCCCAAATACCAGCATTACAGGCATAGTCATCATGCCTGGCTTTTGGTTGTCTTTTCTAATGGAAAATTAGCTGTTAAAATGAATCATGTGTGCCTTAGCCAAAATGCTCAGGGCCAGAGTGTTTGGGATTTTTTTTCTTAAAATTTTAGGCTACTTGAATATATGGGATGCAATACTACAGGGAGCAGACCCGTGTGTAAATGCAACCCATGTCTTTCACCCTGTATTTTGATTGACATTGCACGGCATTCTCCACTTCTGGTGTCAGGTCAGCGCTAAAACTGTTTCAGATTTTGGAGAAATCAGATTTAGGGTTTGGGGACTAGCGAGGCTCAGCCTGTAATTAGAAAATTCTCATGCTAGTACAGACTGGATTTAGGAAAGAAACTGTGGGGGGATTTGGAGGGTTCTGTAGGATAGATACTGGCTTTTAGCTCATCTCTGAAGCCAGCTGTGTGTTGAACGCTGATGACGACACCCCTGAGAGCAAGGGCATTTACAGCTATTTGAGGCTGGAGCAACTCCGAACACAGCCATCTTCCTTTCTCAACAGGGAGTGAACACGTGAGTGGAGGGAAAAGCCCAGCTCTGAAGAGGGGACCCTGCTGGACATGGCTGCCAAGGAGGTGCAGAGCCAGACTGAGCTTTCTGTGGGGCTTGTCTCACTGATTTGACCCTTCACTTGTAGTTTACCCGCCTCTGGTCCACTGTGGGGATAACACAGGGGACACTCACCGAGGCAGGCCGGTGGCGATACAGAACAAGTCCATGATGTCGCTGGAGTTGCAGTACTTGCTGAAAACCACCTGCAAAACACGGAAGGCAGGTTGGGGAGTAGGCTCAGTGAGTCATGCACCTACTCTTCAAGCACGAGGACCTGGGTTCAATCCCTAGAACTCATATACGAAGCCAAATGTCACATGCTTCTGACACCGACACCAGGGAGGCAGAGACAGGAGCATCCCTAGGGCTTGCTGGTCAGCCAGCCTAACCTGTGTGGTGAGCGCCAGGCCGGTGAGAAACGCTGCCTCGAAAAATGAGACTCATGGCTACTGAGGAGTATCGCCTAAGGCTGACCTCTGGTTTACCACATGCATGTGCGCACATGTGCATCTACATACACACGAACACACATGTGCACACATGCATTTACACAAAAAAGCACAAATCACAGGCAGGGAGGTAGCAGAGCGGGCAGCTGGTTTCCATGGAGATGCTGGGCTCCAGATACCACTCCCTTGCCCTTCGGAACCGGTGTTTACTTTTCAAAACCGTGGGCTCTCTGATGTCACATGGGCATCTCTTCATTTGATCAGCGTGTATGGATTGTAGAAAAGCTTCATTCCTTTGTTAGGTGAAAATAAATCGCTCGCCTGCTTCCCCATGCCTGCAGTGCCCGCAGCTGCGTGTGGCACAAAGGTAAGGATGAAGTTCCAGGGTATCGCAGCACAGCCGGTCTCCAGTCACTTCACAGAGTTGTCATGGGAAAGGCACATTTAAGTTTATTGATTAAAATAAAATGATTGACTTTTAGCCTTTGGGGAATGATCTGGGGCCGAATGACTAGATTAAAGGGGAACTCAAAATGACAAGAGAACAGCTGTGGACCGCGAGTGTCACAGCAACATATAAACCGTATGCACTGCGCCTCTGCACACCAGCCAGCATCTGGCCCCGGCCCTGTGGGACAGAGAGGGCTTGTCTTGCATTGGCATGGTCTGCACAAGAGCCTGGACGTGAGCAGGTCTCAGCTCTTTTTCACTGGTAATCATCCTATTATTATTGCCATTCCTTCTTGTTAATATCTCTTATAATAATATATTAACATATTATATATAATATAATAATAATCCCATAATTAATAGTTCAAACTTTATCATAGTTTTCTTTTTCCTCTTCCTTCCTCTCTTGTCCTGGGCGTCCAACCAAGGGCCTTGCATGTCAAAGGAGAATGGTTTGCCACTGAGCTAGAGCCCCAGCCCCTTTCTGAGACAGTGTCGCACTATGTGGCCCGGAATTGAAACCCCCCCATCTCTAGCTCTGAACTACTGGGATCACAGGCACCCCTAAGCCCCACTTTCATTCAATAGATGCTTCCCTTGGATGTTTCTTCTGGGCTTACTGCAGCAAATGCCCTTCAGTACCCTGCCCGAGTCCCTGTATGTGCTGTATGTGAGGACCCAGCTGATAATTACTTTTTGAGGCCTGGCAGGTTTTTTTTTTTTTTTTTTTTTTTTTTTTTTTTTTTTTTTTTTTTTTTTTTTTTTTTTTTTTTTTTTTTTTTTTTTTTTTTTTTTTTTTTTTTTTATAACTGAGTTGCTTCTTGCTCTACTTAGAAACAGTGAAATATAGCAAACAGATGACTCTCTCCCATGAACCTGGCCTTTCTGTGACTAAGGCCATTTCCTGCATGCTGCCAGGCCAGCAATGATACAAAAACAGAGCCTTTGTTCATGCCTTGATGATTCCAGGGGTGACCGTGTTAGTTGTGACGGCACTGTCCATCTGCACGTCCCCGATGTCTTCAGCTCCCTGCTGAGGATGCATTCCAGCTCCCCTCTGGTCCTATCCTGACTCTTGCAGTAGCTTCCTCCCTGGCTCAATTCCTGTCTCATCCCATCCATGCCATACTTTTCTTTGCAGGGTCCCTGTGAGATCCTGTCACCCACAGGATAGATCTGACTCTTTGCCAGGCACGTAAGGTTCTAGGGTTTGTCCCCTCCCAGCCTGTGCCTGGCTAAGTGTGCCCACGGTGGTCTCTGACTCCAGCCCCACAAATGCCCCTCTCCTAGCCTTCCTGTTATCTTCCTCCTGCTGTTTACACGGCGGCAGGCAGCATCTTTGGTCTCTACTGTCAGCAGAATGCACCTTTACCCAGGACCAGCCTTGTTTCTCCCATGACCACTCCTGGCATGAGCCTCTGAGCCATGGCTTATAATGTAAATTTTCTGGCATTGCCAACCTGGGGTCCATAATCGGCCTGGGGTTCTAGCCATCCACCCATCAAGGCATTTGGGGGTCTTTCTTGTAGCTCACTCATCCTGTTCAGTTTGGTCTTTAAGGAGGAAGGTTTGGTTTGGAGGTGGAAGGAGGGAGGCATGAAGACCCTTTCTGTAACAGATGGTGCTGGGAGACTTCTAAAAAGAGGGGCAGGCAAGAGGCTTTTCAAAGTGTGCCCGCAGTCAGAGATGCAGTGGTCCCTGGGCCATCTCAGGGACACCATGCAGAGGATCCTGGGCAGGAGGATGGTGTAGGACAATTCTATATTCTGTCAATTATGTTTTAAATAAACACTGATTGGCCATTAGCCAGGCAGAATGTATAGGTGGGACAACCAGAGAGGAAGCAGAGGTGGGGCAAGGAGAATAGGAGAATTCTGGGAAGCAGGAAGCTACCTCGGCAGTCCTGCCCAGACCACGGAAGAAGCAGGATGTGACCTGCCCCGCTGAAAAAGGTACTGAGCCATGTGGCTAACATAGATAAGGATAATGGATTAATATACGTTATAAGAGCTAATACGAAGCATGAGCCAAGCTACAAGATGTGGACTATGGTGCTGTGGGCCAGCTATCCCTCTCCCTCTCCCCTACACAAATACTAAGGGTGTCATGTGGCTGGGAGGGGCTGCTCCAGGCCCCTAGAACTCCTAGAACTGATCCTAATGTTGCATCCTCTGTGTAGCCAAGAGCCACAGACACCAGGTGTCTTAGGGCCCATGCAGTGTCCAGTGGGCTTTCTGCCCTCTTAGTTCTTACTTCTGGAAGTTGGAGAAAATTCCCTGACTTCTTTTGTTATGCTACACTTAGTTAGTTGTGTTAATACATGCATGCCACGGTTGCCAGTCAAGGTCCTTTGCCTGCTGAGCAATCTCTCTGGGCCTCACCCACTTCTTTGTGACTCAGTTTTCAGTTCTGTGGAATGGGCCCACAAAGGCGTCGACTGTCACCTAGCAATGGCTTAGCCCTGAGTGACATCCCTTAAGGTTCTACTGTCAAACTTGTGTGATTCTGAAGACGTTCCGAGGCCACAGTGAAGGACCACACCAAACTGCAGACTCAAAGAGTAGAGTCCAGACAGGCCTCCATGCCCACCTCCATCCAGAACTCCTGTTTGCTGAGGAAGAGCATGGTGAGGCTGCCAAGCACGCCCAGCAGAATTCACCACAGAGGACAGAGTGAGCCCCAAGGACATTTCACTTGTGCGTCCCGAGCTCCACGAAGAAGCCCTTTCGCTTCTTCTTAAGCATTTAAACAAACTGGTAGTTTTTTTTTTTTTAACTGAAATGAAACATTTTAAAATAATATCTGGTTTTTCCTGCCATCTCCGCCTCCTCCCCAGATTCAGGAAGTTGTATTAAATAGTCTTTTCCTTTCCATGGCAACAGGGTTATCTGCAGAGGTTCCTCCAGAGCAGTGGGCGACGCTTGAAGAGCTAGGGCTACCATTATGGGGTCAAAGCTTTGAAACCCTCCGGGGTTGGGGAGTAGCCTGCTTCGTGGGGTCACAGTCGACCCAGTGAAAGCAAACTCCTTAGGTTCTGGTAGGTCAAGAGTCTTGCACTGTCCTGGTGATTTTGAGAAGAGGGGTTCGTCTAGATTTACAAGGACTGTTGATGATGTGTGAAGGAAAGAGAAATATTTTGATGCTTGGGCTTCCAAAGATAGGATGGCAAAGAACTGTCATTTTTCAAATCTGAAGGGTTGGGTCTTTATCAGAGACGGTGGCATATGCCTGTAGACCTGGTATTTAAGAGGCTGAGGCATGAGGGTCATGAATTTGAGGTCAACCTGGGCTACATGGTGAGTCTGGAACTTGCCTGGGCTATGTAAGACCTGGTCTCAAAATTAAAAAAAAAAAAGGAAAGAAAGAAAAGAAAAAAAGGAAAGGTAAATGTTTTATTGATACTCATAGGAGACCTGTTCTTTCCTGGATGGAGACAGAAGAGAAGGGGGTTGGGGGACAAAGGGGGACAGGGGAGGGTAACTGGGAGGGGAGGATGGGGGGAGGCTGCAGCTTGGATGTTAAAAAAATAGATTAATAAAATAATAATAATAAATAATAATAATTATAATAATAGAAAAGGTAAGCCTTCCAGTCAATCAAATGGAAGGCCCTGTGGCACCTGACACCCTTGCTGCTCCTGTGCAATCAGCTGATCTGGAGCTAGGGTGGTGCCTTTGTTCTGGGATCAAGAGCCACCTCCTGATAGCATTTCTGACAAAGGGCCTAGGGAGGCTGTACAGAACCTTGAAATGAGAAGAAAAGATTACACAGGGAGCCTCGGCAGAAAGCACTGTGAACCCACATTCCTCCACTCTGCGGCTCTGCCAGCTTTTCTGAGGCCTCTTTTGAGCTGGCTGCAACATTAGTTGAGCAAAAGCCTTCTGAAGCACGGACGGACATCTCATGAGCAGGGAAGTCATCATTCTTTGTTGCTAATTAGTCTCCAGCAGGGCCAATGCCAGGAGAGTCCCAGACACAAGAGGGCAGGGTGCTGCTGGGATGGCTGGAGTCAGGAAACACCCAGCTTGGACCAACTGTCACTGATTGCAGAAACCAAATGGCTGCAGTGTGTGCCCACGAGACCCTCAGGCAGCTTCATCGGGAAGGGCACAGGGCTGTTTGTCTACACGGTGAACCATTTTGTAGGCCCTTTGTCCGTTACCCAGAAACAGACAGCAAAAGAAAAAAGAAGTTGAAATTTAAACAAGATGCCAAGGCAGGCAGATTCACGGGAGTTTTCAGCCTGCCATCCAGCTTTTGAAGGCAGATCAGGGCTGGGGCTCATAAGCAAGCAAGATTCTCCATTTCATGGAAAATTGCCCCCAAATCCTTCATGTGGCTTGACTAGCAGCACTGGGATATTAAAACACTGGCGAGAGAAACAAACGAAGAAAGTAGAAGGCTTCTCTTCACCGAGTACTGGTCCTTCTCTTTCCCAGCTGGGACCTGTGAATGTCACTGAACAGCTTCGTCCGGGAGCCCGTCCCCATCCCGTCTCCATGCCACCCGCGCAAAAGAATACAGACACTTGCCAAGAGTTGGCGGAAGCCAAGCACAATTCAAAGAAACAGGCACTCAGGCGTGTGTGAGCTCCCATGGGCCCAGCCAGGGTTGAGGTTTCATCTCAGGCCACCCGACCGTGAGGGTACATACCCTGGCAACTACTGACCCTGGTTACTTAGTCTGTATTTGAATTAGCATCCTGCTTTGGACCTTGTTAGACATGGGGCTGGATCTAGGGACTGAACCGTCCGTCCTTCACCCTTTCTCTATACAAGATCCTCTTGTACTCTGTAAGCAAGACTGTAGCCACAGGAGCCTCAGCTTACCATTCTGTAAATGGGCCAATAAGGCCAGAGCACCACTGGCTTCTCCAAGGGGTAGTGAGCAACAAGCAGAGGAAACTACTGGAAAGGAACCACCGAAGCATGGCTGGCTGAATATCAAGTTGAATGTCATGCCGTGTTGGTCACCATGAGGCTCATGCTCCTATCAGGATGCTGACTCACATCTTCAAGGGTCCCTGAGTTGCCCAAATGCAACCAGAGTATCTTCTGGCCACAGCCTGTGCAGCACCAGTTGTATTTTAGTGAGACTGGAGTGCACACCCTGAAGGATTTCTAGGGTTGCAGGAAAAATAAAAATGGATGTGGCTCCTTCTGTGCTCACGGCTTTCTTGGGGTGGTGGGGGGCTGCCCTTGACCTGGTAAACTATCATTCAAGGATGGAGAAAGAGCTACATATGGTGGAGCACCCACGGTTTTGAAGAGCCATTCTGGTCCAGTTCAGTGATTCTTGGACTGGATGGCTTCTGTCAGAGGTATAGGAAGGCAAGGTGGGGGTGGGAGTGGGGGAGCAGGGCTCTGGCTAATTGGCAATCAATGGCCCCTGCCAGCTTGGTTGGGTAGAGATTTTTCTGATAAACATCCCGCTGTATCCCTTCTTCCTAAAACTTTGAGGAGTAAGATTTAGGGTTTCACAGTAACCAGCCTGAAGCGACGAGGCACAGGGTACCTCCAGCAAGCACTCTCCAGACATGCTCCCTGTCTGTCCTCATGGTGATGGAACTGACCACCAGAGGGATGCATCAGGAGGGGGTACACAGGGCTGTGGGGTGCCATGGGGGCAAGGGACTGGAGACCAAAGAGTGAGCCACCTGAGCATCCAATGGGAATCAGTTGTTCTCACAACCGTCGCACTCCCACCCAAGGTCTCCACTGAGCTCAGTCCCACGAAAGGACAAAGAAAAGCTATGTTTGGTACCTGCAAGCATGGTTGATGGTACACCCAGAAGGAACAACTCAGGACATTGGGATGCAGAGGTGAGAGGGGCCACACTAGGCTCAAGTGACTTTTGGGCCAGGAAACGGGCAGGGTGGTTTCTGAAGCTGGAAAGAGCCATTCTGGGTTCTGAGCCCAGAGGTCTCCTTCTGAGGATGTGGCTCTGTCTATAATGTGTCAGAATAATAAGGATTTCCCCTGTCTCTCAATGTCCCACTCTGAGATGAAGGAAGAAAAAGGGGTTTCTCGGGTGTCTGATTCACACCCCACATTGTACTGCCTGTCTAAGTCAGGAGAGCATTTTAGATGCCAAGAGTGATCCCCAGATGACCAGCTACCCCGTGGGACCCAACGGAGCAACGCTGACCCTGGCTGCATGTGGTGGAGGGACCTTCCTACCTTCTAGAAACCAAAGCACAGAATGAAAGAACCTCCCAGTATCCAGGAAGGGCATCTCATCAGGGTTCACGCCCCATTAATGCAGCTCTGAATTTCAGTACAAGACACAGCGGGGCTTGGGGAGGCACTGAGGAGGAGGCAGTGAGTGGTGAGAGCTGGGAGGTTCTGGAGCAGAACTGATGACATTGGATGGGTTCATCTCCTAGGTGGGAAACACGGCTGAGGCCATGCAGCCACAGCTGTGTCCCGGTGTGGGCGCTGGGCAGTGGCTGCCCCCGCCCCCAGCACAGTGGGGACCTGGGCTGGAGGGTTCTTTCAGCTTCCATGGGAAGAGTTCGGGCTTATGCTGGTGTCTGTACCCCGTTCAGGGTTGGCCTGTCTTCTAACTTGGCCTCTAAGGTCATGCACGACTCTCCCCTCAGCTCACCTCTGTGGTATTGCCGGGATCTGGAGGGGCAGAGAAAACTCATTTGGAGCCCAGAAGGGGCTGATCCAGTGAGGTTACTAGGATGCCATCCTTCAGCATGTCACACCAGAGGGACTGGAGGACTCAACAGGCCTAAGTTCCAAGGATCGGAGTCAGGCTCAAACTCTGACCCTCCCAGTCCTCACCCCACTGGGAAGAGCTCCCAGACACTACTCTCAGCCTTCACCTGTGTCCTGGTCCAAAGCGCCTATGACCAGACTCAGTGCCCTGCCCACGGTGGTCTGGTTGGAAGGCCAAGCCTTTTCTAGGGTATATGCTGGGATGGTGCTGGCTGGGCAGGAGGGGTGCTGTACCATTTTGCCCTGGCTCAGTGTGGACTTCTAGAGCATGCATGTAAAGATACATCTTCTTCCATACACACTAAAAATTCACATATGTGAGAAACCATTTTTAAAAAGATTTGTGAAACACTGGTTTCAATCTCCCCCGCCCTTCCATTTTTGAAACGGGGTCTTGCTATGTAAGTTCTAGTTGGCCTGGAACTCGCTATGCAGCCCAAACTGGCCCTTTTAACCTGCCTTTTTGACCAGTAAGCGCTAAACAGAGGTCTACCCTAAGCTGAGACTTCTGGAACTCAGCCTGGCTTCCAAGGAGGGTTGCTCACGGATAGCTGTTTGGGCCAGTGATAGGAAGACGGCCACCCAGGCACACGAGGAAGCTTATAGTATGGTATCCCTGGATTTAGGTTCCAGACACAAAGTGAATTCTTGAGGTCTCTATCCCATTTACCCTTGATATCCAGGTTCTGTTCATTCCCAAAACTGGCTGGCAAGGGCAGGCATGATTGTTCCCTCTTCTTGGCAATTAGGAGCCTGTATAGAAGAGTCAGAATCCCACGGAGAGGGGGCTGGTGGCACAGCGTCCAGCCTCTTGCCCTGCACACCAAGGGAGCACCGACCCGCTCATCTCTCGTGTCTGAAGTGCTTCCCCGCAGCCTCTGTGCATATTTCAGGCACCTTTCTTGCCGGGGTTACAAGACACTCCTTTGAACTGTGTCGGGTCCAAAGGAAACTCTAATTTCCCACACCCCAAAAGGCAGTCCAAAAGTCCAGCAATGAGCTCAACCCATACAGGAGGCTTTCTGGTAGTTAGATAAAAGCCAGCATGCCTCAGGAACTTGTAAAACTCGTTCCCATCTACCCAAAGGAGTCATTTCCCTTACCTCCAGCGAAAGGGACTCTCCAATTAACATCTAACCTGTGGTGCCTGTCAGCATACCAAGGTCCATGCTGGTCTCCAGGCTCCCTCAGTCCTTACTGGCAAGTACTTGTTCTACATCTTATGCCCCCACACGGGTCCTCTGGCCCTGCCCTCCCCTCAGCTACTCTCACTATTTTCTGCTCCTGCTCACCTCACTGTGCTTTCTCTGTCCTCTATTCCCTCCGTCCTCAGCTCTCCTTCCTCTCTCACAGACAGCCCTGGCCCTGTCCCGTCTGCTGGCCATGCCCAGTCTACTTTTCCTCTCTGCCTTGGACTCTTCCAGATGCCCTGGCTGCTGTGTTCTCTCTCTCTCTCTCTCTCTCTCTCTCTCTCTCTCTCTCTCTCTCTCTCTCTTCCCCTTAGCCATACCACGGAGTTGTCATGTGGTCATTTTATACAGATTGGCCTTAAGCCAGTGACCACCAGAAACCATAGGTCTCTAACACAGGCCCATGAGGTTCTACAGTTACGAAATTCTCCCAGGCTTGGGCAAATACGATAATCAAACAGCAATTGAGGTTTGGGATGAGTTGATAGGCTGGGAAAAAAAACCAAACCAAACTTAGTCTTAGCGGCATCCCAGCAAGCACCCCCCAGGGGAAATGCAATGCCTGGGAACTTCCTGTGGTCCAGCCCTGCTCCATTAAGACACACCATCCTGCAAGGCTGGGAACCACCATGGCATGAGCTCCCTCTCCACATTTCTGAAAGCCCACATTACCTTTCAAAACCATTCTTTAAAAAAAAAAATCCATGTTGGGAAAATCCCACTGAAGAGCGGGCTGCTGTAAAACACCCAGATCTTCGTGTCTCACAGCTACCGTGTTACCCTCACGGTAGAATCTTTTAGTCAATTGCCTTAGCAACAATTTTCACGGAGTCTCTTTGAACTCAGAGCAACAAATCTCCAGTAAGATCTCCCTCCGAGGAATCCTACAGTCTTTGCCCCACCCTCCCCAGCAGTTTCCCAGCTACTGTTGAGAAGGAAGAGACCAGAGTTCTGGAACTCTACAGTGTTCCCTTCTTCCTGCTGTTGGACCCCATGATCTGCTATGTCGGTCCCCCAGACTCTTGTATCTCAGATTAACCAACTGAGGAGTCTTTGTTTACTCTCTTAACTTGATGATGGCATCCAGTAAGCGTCTGTGTCAAGCTAGCCCTAGGAACCTCCTATCTAAGATGAGGGGAAATGGTTCCAAGGAATCAAAGCAAATACCAATGTTAGCCAAAGTGGGGACGACGAAAGGTAAAGGGCGTCTCCAAGTGAGAACAACGCCGTGCTTTCTGGGGCGACTGTCAGTTGTCACCACCACACCCCCATGCTGCAGAGCACTGTTCTCCAAGAATGTCATGGCGTTAGCTCCTTGAAATCAGGGCAACCGTAGACACCAGGAACCCTCCAGATCGGGTCTATTAAGACTCTCTTATAGAAAGGCAGAAGAGAGAAGGTCATCAGGCAGAGAGAGCAGCCTGCCTAGCCTGCCCCGGGGCCAGCTGTATACAGAGGTGGAAGGTTAACAGAGGTGGGGACTCCATCAGTGCAGCTAAGGGGAAGCTGTCATATCCATGCTGCCCACGTGGCTGCTTTGGGGTCACTCACACGCCTATAGTAATACCCACCCTATGTGAGTAAGCCCAGTAACTGACTCACAGGCTGGACTTGGATGGAATCATTCCTTTGTCTGTCATCAGTGCCTATCTTAGGGGGAGCGGACATTTGTTTAGGACTTGGGTGGGAAAGGGTGGGGTGAGGACAGCAAGGCATGGGTATGGTTAGGATGGGGATCCCCTGAAGTGATGGGATGTTATTGTGACTGTGAAAAGAGCCTGCTTGGGAGATAATACGTGTAGAACAACATCAGTCCAGGAATGATTAGAGCCTGAATCCACTAGGCGAAACACACCACTATTGACACCTAGGATGTGTTACTATGGGTGGTGTATGTAGGACACCATGCTGGGGAACTGGGTTCAGGGAATTCTGATCTCATTGTGCTCTCTCTACAGTTTTCTATAAAGCCACCATCATCCTCAAGAATGGGGACGACACTAGGTGTGGGTTCTGAGCTGGTGTGGAGGATGCTAGCTAAGGAATGGGTCTCCGCACAGCCACAGAGGAGAGCAGTTTGATAAGGCGAACGCCCTTGACTTGGAATCCCTTTTCCAGGGATCGCTCTTGGAACAGCAACAGACACCATTCCGGTGCAGCCTGTGGATTAGCTCATCTGATTGTCACAACAAACGGGGTCACCTCCCGGGTTCACACCCACCCCACTGCTCGACACAGCAGCCCACCAGCAGTTTCACAGCGGGGAAGCTCCTCTTGTATAGTTTACCAGGAAAACAAGGAACGAAACCCCGGGTCTCATAAACAATGAGATGGTTACAGTGAGCATGTTCTCCCCAGACAGAGCGCTGACATAGTCAGCGCCTCTGAAGACCACTTAATGCAAACAGCGGAACACCACGGATGGGGGCTGTGTGAAAACCATCAGGCACAATGTGGGCAAGAAAGACACACATGCATGCACACATGCGCACACACACGTGCATACACACACACGCATGCACACACACACAGGCAGGCATGCATGGGCACACACATGCACACTTGCATGAGAACCCAGCAAACTGAGGCTCTGAGGTGTCAACAGCAGCTCCTTGGGTAGGATAATGGATCCTTTTATTTCTTCCTGATGTTACACTGCATCTTCCCAGTCTTCTCCAATGAATACATGGGCTTTTATAACCAAGGAAAAACCTTCCTCACTCCCCAAGCTAAGGTTTGTCTCTGATAAAGGGCCAGGTGTGAGCAAGCGGCGCCACACACAGAAAAGTCTCAAGACAGGAGAAAAGGTCTTCTCCATTTTGATTTGGAGAGAAAACTCTTCGGCATAAAGCCAAGAACAAAAGAAAAGTAAACAGTTAACCAGAGGATAGAAGTCGGAATTTAAATAGCATATGGCTGGGGTGGGGTGGGGTAGGGGTTGTATGAGCAGGAGAAACTCAGAAGGGAAGAGGAGCCTTGCAGAGGCTCTGGGGTAGAAGGCAGAGCATCGAGCAGGAACGGCAGCTCCTCCTGGAAGGCAAGCAGAGGCTGAGCAATTTTACAAAGACCACAGGCTTAGAGAGAGCCACATGCTTCATGACCCCAAGGGTGTGCAGACGAAAGGGAAAGAGAAGATATCTCTAGTGGATGCTGAATTCAGAGCGGGAACCAGGTGGATCCATGCCCCAGGTGCTCACTAGGACTCTGCAGGGTATCCATGCATGTTCAATGTTCCAGAGACTGGAGTGTCCCAGGAGAGACTCCTAGCAAGTCACAGGCCAAAGTGCCCAGGCATTCAGGCCTGTCCAGGCCAGAAGAGCTAAGCAGCCAGGATCCTCTTAGTACAGCTTTATTGTGCTTTATTGAGAGCGGCCATGATACTCTGAGGCAAAGTGATCCTGAGGCTGGCAGGAATCTGCAGTGGCCACCTGGGCCCCCAATTCCAAACACAAGGACCACATATGCCCTTCCTTGTTGCCATTAATACTGTACTGAGTGTGTAAAAACACGTGATATTACAGACACAGTGCCTAATGGCCTATATCTGCTTTAAATAGTAAGGTGGTATACAAATCTGTGAGAAGAAACAGGTCAGCTTCAAAGCCTGTGCCAGCTTTGCCTTACACTCCCCAGCCATTAGGGCTGAGAAGGGTGAGGGCCTGGAAGCCAGGGTGGTCTGCGAGCAGAGACATCTGGGACCGAGTATGTGGCTGACCGTGCCCCACCGCAGAAGGCCCAGGACTGGCCACATCTTTGCTCTTTGGGCTGTCTGTTTCTACAACCGCTCCGCCCAGGTGCTGGGGTTGTACCCTGGCCCATGTACATGTATGACAAAGAAGCAGGTACAGGGAAATCAAGACCATGAATTCAGGTTGGCTTGACCAGCACAGATTTCTTAGCCCTTCTGAGGCTCTGTTTTGCTACGTGAAAAGTAAGGACAGCCCTACACTGGCTACAGACATGCTGTGGTGATTCACCCTGGCAGGTGCGAGCTTTTCGTATCAACTGCTTGGCTGAGTGGCAATTGTGATTACAGGATGGGTCATTTAAACCCAGGGGTCTTATCCCTTCAAAGACCATTTCACGGGCAAGAGACACCATTGACACACAGTCTCGGTACGGCAGCCAGCATTTCTAGGAGTTTCCATTAGTGTGGGACAAACGAAGGCCAGCTCCAGAATTCTGTCAACAAGGCTGTGCTTGCTCTACGTGTCCCACTGACCTCTATCGGCAAGTCACTGTGTCCTAGTGTGTCATAAGGACGCAGATACTGGAGGAGAGAAGGACTCCTTAATAAGAACCATCGCGCAGAATCAGCAATATCCCAACTGTGGCAGGTGGGAGACTAATGTGAGCTCCTCCAGGAGGGGTGAGATCTCGAGTTCAGCGAGCAATCTCTAGATGGGGAGGGCCTTCCCACAGGCCTGGATCAGCTCCTCTGAGCAGTCAGCCCATAGGCACATGCACCGGGAATAGGGCCCAGGAGCCCCAAACCCCACTGAGGACTGCTAGGGCACATTTTGTGTCCCATGGTTTTATGTAGTGTCACTGTCACCACCTCCATCATTGTCAATAGCTACCAGGGCAGAGCCAATTCTCAGGCCAGAGACAGAACAAGTGGACCTTAGGAGCCTGGTGTCATCGCCAGACCCACAGATAACAGGCACAGAATGATGGTCCCGAAGCAAACTCAACTGGCATGGCTCAGAGTCCAGGATGCCAGATCGCAGGCTGTGACTAAAGCTGGTTTAGCTGCTCTCCACGGGGAGGGGGGGTCTCCCAGATCTGTGCTGTGTTGTCCCACCCATGATGGAGGCGCAGTTCAGGTCTGGTATCCAATGCTGCATCCTCGAAGTGAGTATTGATTTAGCTCCTTCTTCCAAGGAGAATAAACCAATTCATGGTTCTTTTACTCTGTCCGTCATAGACTGATTCATTTTTTAAAGCTTTTGCCAGCTATTAAGCGTTTACATAAGCCTCCGTGGGCTTGTCAGGCTCTGCCCATAACCAAAGCTGCCAGAGCCTTTCCGGCTGGCTGCTGGGTGAGTGAAAACCAGCTGGATCACTTTCCTGAACAGCCAACTCCAGAACAGGGGCACTGCCTTCACATTTTTTGGAGGGGTTAAAAGGTAGGGGGAGTTCTACTGTCTTTTCAGTGCCTGAGAAACAAGTGTTTAATATGAAAATATTTAATATGAAAGAGAGACCAGGACCGAAACGCAAAAAGACATGTTCACCAAAGAAAACTTTGCAAGCTGTCTACATATCGTGTGCCTATCCATCCACCCACCCACTATCTGCCTTAACACCTGGCTCTCCATAAACTACTCATTCATCATCCACCTACCCACCCACATATCATCTATCCCTCTATCAATTATCTATCCTAATACCTACCTATCTGTCCATCACCCATCTTATCTTCCTCTCTATCCATCCCCTTAGCCATTCATCTGTCCCATTATCCACTCTATCACCCATCCATCTACCCATGCACTGTCTATACTAACACCTGTATCTCCACCCATCACCCATCTTATTATCTATCTCTGACCAGCTTAGCCATCACCCAGCCAGCCAGTATACCATCTGTCTAGCCATCCATCCACCACCTAGCCTAACATCTACCTATCTATTCACCCACCTTACATCTCTCCATCCACCCACCCATCTTCTCACCCACCCATCCACCAACCCCCACCCATCCACATCTGAATTTCACCCCCAATTTATAAATTTTACATATACATTTGAGCACACTGTTCATTCTGGGCTGTCTCTTGCTTCGGAGTGCTTAGCAATGACGTCAAGTTCAAGATGGTTACAGCGAACCAGCAGGCAATCATGCTGTTTTGTTTGCTAAAATAAAGTCTGTATTAGTCCTCATTTCCCTTTCTAATGTAGGAGATGTTTTTCTGGTCATTGCATTTGAAAAAGAGTATAAAATAATAACAGAAATTTCCATTTATTACTGTGATCTAGACCTATTACTGAAATTATCTTTAAAGCGGGGGGGGGGGACCTTGGTTCTAGGGGCATGAGCACCCATGCTGAGGTGAATGGAAGGCGAGCTGCAGCCTTAGCTCCCCACTCCTAGCCTCACCACTGCTTAGGTTGCTCCCCACTGGCCTGACTTCCAAGCTCATGGATGACACTTCTGTCTCACCTGTCTTTCACGGTATGTTTCTAAGCACCCCTCCAGGCTAGATACTCCTATTTTGTGGACTCTAAGGCTCAGAGAGTTAAGTAATGTCCTCAAAGCCATACAGCAAGGGCTAGGGGAAGAAATAAAGGGCAATCTACAAGACAGAGTGATGTCCTGCAGGGATGGCACTGGGTGACTCCTGCAACGATGGCTATGAGCCAAGCAAGCCCACGGTGCACTGTGGGAGCAACGAAGTCCAGAGCTGCCTGTGTCAGGAGCTGATGTTTCGCACACACAGAGTATCCCCCATCCTGCCCTGGAAACCCCCATCCCTGGAGAGGCTGTGAGATGAGAGATCCAGCAAGGCAACTGTGTGAGCCAGCTTTCCCTTCCAGGACAGCCAGCTTACAAAGGGGACATACGCTTTGGCTCATGGCTTAGAGGGTCTAGCCTGCAGCTAGCCAGCAGTGAGGCAGCATGTATGCAGGGCAGACAGGTATATCACTGCTCACCTTATGGACATGACGTGAAAGGGAGAAAGACAAGGGTGCCAGGTTTCCAACATCTCCTTTGAGAGCATACACCCCCAAATACCCCCCATTAGTCTCTACCTCTTAATGACCCCTCTGCCTCCCAAGGGTGTCCCACGCTGGGGACCAGGCCTCCAACGCATGGGCCTTTGAGGACCCTTATCCAAACCACAAGACCCACCAATCCAGCTGATGGAAGATATAGTTCTGAGGTGGCGTCCTAAGACTTTCTGGCCCTCAGGATGGGAGCAACGCCAACTCCACTTGCTTCCAAGTTCCTCCCTGAGCCCAGGATGCTGGATTCCCACCTGGCCCAGAGAGAACACTTCACCCTAAAAAGACCCAATTACACTACAAACGAAGCCTAGTATCAGGGTTCCTGGTCCCATGCCCTCAGCTTAGGAGAATGGTCTTATTCTTTCACCCCTCAGGTATATATTATGATATCTCAAACACCGAGGAAGACATGGAAGTTGGAAGCGCTGGGTAATGCCAACAGGCAGAGGCTGTACCTACTTCTCTCATGGGACACAAAACTTCCAAAACTCTCACCAGTCATTAGCCCGGCTGGACTCTAGCCCTATTGCTGACACAAGGCCCCAGGTGAACAGGGGGCACACAGGTTGCTCTTTGAAACTGGTGCTGAAGTCCACCAAGGCCTCCCTGACGCAGGTCTTCCTCACACACCCTCTCTCGGATCCAGCATTTAAGGGGCTTTTGACAAATGCCCAGGGGAAAGGATTGAGAGGCATATCTGCCTAGCCTGACCCAGAGAGGCTCTACCACAGTGTGGAGTAAAATTAAGCAGGGGGACACCAAAGACCCAGGATCGTGGAAGCAGATGGGTGACAGTTAATACAAAACCAAAGGTGGCCTGAGAAAGGACAGAAGCTAGGGCAGACAGGTTCGAGGAGCAAGCAGAGCCAGGCTAGAGGTGCCTTCCATGGCCCTCTCAGGGTACCAAGGGTAGCCCTCAGGCTGGGGTGCTTGAATCTGCATGGCTACTACAGGAACCCTTGGATTCACTAGAAGCGGTAGGCGTCAAGTAGAGGTTAACATTCACAACCACATGCCCAAGGCCTGACCCACACTTCCATCTGCACCGGTGTCCTCCTCCTAATCCGGGCAGCCAACCACGTTCCCGCCATGCCCAAGTCTCTGCAGATGTACTTTTGAAATGAGGCAGTCCTGGATTACTTGGGGGTTATCTCGAAATGTGATCCCAAGAGTCCTTATACAGAGAGGGAGACGGAGATTGACACATGAGGAGACGGTGATGAAAGCAGGAGTTGGTTTGAAGACGCGAGGCATGGGGCTACTGCAGAGGGACGCCGGTAGCTTCCATGAGCTGGTGAGGTAGGAAAGGCTTTTGCAGAGCTTCCAGAGGGAACACAGCCCTGGTGATACCCTGGCTCAGGCCCAGGGAGACTGAGAATTTCCGTTGCGTTAAAGTCAGGGGATCGTGACCAGGACTACCTGGATTAACTTCAAGTCCCGACGCTAAGGAGGCCAGAATCCGTTCAGCAGGTGACCAAGTTCTGAGGATAAGCAGAGACAGGACAGTACTAAAGACAGGCGCCAATAAGGCGGACACAGAGGGGGCTTCTGTAGGCTCAGGAGCTGGAGATGGCGGCTCCCTCTGAGGATGCGATGAGCCTGGTGGGAATAGGTGAGAGGCAGGAGGTAGAAGAGCCTGGCTTTTGCGGGAAGCCCTCCTTGGGCAGCAGGGCAAGGCCACTCTGACCCCCCGCACCTCCTCCAGCTCCCTACATTGCCTGACTGCTGGCTGACTCCAGGATCTGTGTGCCTGCTCGTGTCCATGCTGGTCTCAGGCTCCACTCTTTGGGTTTGTCTGTCATGCCTGATATACTCATCTTTCTTGTCAAAACTCTGGGTCACTTTGCTTTTTTTTCCCCTCTCTTTCTTTTTTAAAGACACTTCTCGTGTCTGAAGCCAGTGTCACTGCTATAAATAATGGATCATAGGAGTTAAGTGGAGAAAAAGAAAAAAAGACCAAATGACTTTTTTTTTTTTTAATTGCTATGCAGAGCTCAGGGCAGAGGAATGTGGAGGACGTTTCTGGGACTCCTCTGATAACGATCTGGTGGCTTTCTCCCACCAGGCAGCCCCTATAATCCTGAATTCAGACTGCACCCAAGAATGGAGCAGCGTGAAGATGAGGACAGGTAGGTGAGCTGAGCGACCTGAGGACAGAAAGTGGACGTTCTGCCAAGGGTGGAGACTCCCTGTGCAGCCCTCCTCCAACAGACACTCAATGGAGAACTTTGAGACCTCAGGCCACGCTGTGGCTTGTGGCTGAAGGCTTGTCCCTAACTGACGAAGGCATCGGGAGGTGGCAGAACCTTCAGCAGATGTGGCCTCACGGGTGGAAGGTCACTGGGGGTAGCCCTTGATGGGGACACTGGGACTCCAGCTTCTTCTCTGTCTGCTCTCTAATTCCTGCCCTCTGGTAGGTGAGCAGATCTGTCTTGCCAAATGCTCCCCACTATGATGCCCTGCCTCTCCAAAGACTCAAAGTGATGGGGCTCAGTGATCTCAATGCAAAATCCTGGAAACGTTCCTCCTCAGAAACTGATCTCAGGCATTTTGTCACCATGATAGAGGCTGGGGATAACGGGAAGCAATGGATTCTGTCATTACCAGCTCCAGTGGGAATGATATAGGAGAGAGATTCCATCCAAGACACAGTGGGAAAGGCTATTAATACAATGAGCCCCCGGAGCAGAGGCAGACAGTTTTTATGATCCCCTTGGGGTTGAGAGAAGGCCAAGCTGCGTGGAAGATGGCCAGAGGAGGGGAACCAGGAGGATTCAGGGAGGTGGTGCCATCGAGGCTCCCAAGAAGGCTGCTGTGTGGCTGGTATGGGACACTTGCTGGGAGCTGAGGGCCTAGGACCCCAAACCAGGAACTCCCATGATACCACGACATATCTGAGGGGTGGGCGGAGCTTTCCTCCCAGTGAGGGGCTGGTGATGGCTATGATGGAGTGGGTCGCTCTCATGCAACCCCATGGCCATACAGCTCGTGTTACTCTGTATTGCTTTCAGTATAATTTAAACCCTCCTTAAAGTGTTCTACCTACCTGTCCAGCTAAGGACTGTGCCCACACCGGTCCCTCCTTTCCCATTCCACTCACTCACCAGGAGTGAGTGGAATGCTGTCTCTCCCTTTGGACACCAGAGGATGGTCCCCCTTCACTATAGATTTGGCATCTGAATAGACAGTATGCATCTAGGGGGTGGGGGCTCCCCAGCACTTTCTTGACCTGTCTTAGCTGCAAAACATTCTAGCTATTTGCATTTTCGTTACTGGGTCCTCCCTAAGTCAAGAGGATCGAGAGACCTCTTGTAGACCAAGTCTACATAGGGAGAGGTCCTGCATAGGAAGGCATATGTCCCAATATGGGGAGAAACAGACATGGGCAACCTGGGCCACAGTACAGCAGGGAAGCCACTACAGACGGCTTAGAGACACCATGAACCTCTCAGACCATCATGACTTTGGTGATCTGTGCCCTTTCCTTTCTCTTCGTCACATGATACCAGCCTCTGGAAGATGGAAAGAAATGCTTGTTTCTAGTTCTCTAAAGAGACTCTGGGGGCTGAATTGTGTCCCCCTCAAATCCTTGCGCTCCCAGCACTTTAGACTGACGACCCAGAGACAGGTGACAGAACTAAAATTGTCAAGTTGAGAATGTTGGAGAGATCCAACGCAACTGGTAAGACCCGTATCTGAGGCAAGCAGGACACACACATAGTGCAGGATGCCCATGTAAGGGCACAGGACATACTGCCTACAAGCCAAGGAAAGAGGCCTCAGGAGGAACCAGCCCTGAGACACTATGGCCTTGGGCTTTCAACCTCCAGAACTCAGTTTCTATGCTGAAGCCCCCTGTTGGAGGCATGTTGTCATGGCAACACACTCTGACTATAGGGATAATGGGTTCTGGAGGCTAACAATCTAGGCCAATCCGTGTGCTTCCTGGAACCTGATTTACACTCCTGCTGGGCCAGTACTGCATGTTCCCCTCTGCAGTCTGTGAGATGGGTGGGTTCTCGGGAAACCAGCCTGTAGCCCTTCACCGCCCCCATATGAGGAGTGGTCAGAAGCTCTGTGGACCTTGTGTGTCGCTGGGGTCCTGGTGGGAAAATGGCACTCTGATGTGTGGTTAGCACACTTGTGGGAACCAAAGCAGCACTGTCTTTCCTCTCTCTCTTCCCCCAATTTGGGAAGACATAGCCTAGACATCAGAGCCTGAGGACCATATGGAAGCTATTTGCACTTCACTGGGACCTGTGTACCACCCAGGACTGGGGGACTCTTTTTCATAAGATCCACACTGCCTTCCCTCAATAGAAAGAAGAGCCCATGGTGGTGTGCAACGGCTCATGGGGAGCCCATGGCAGCGTGTGATGGCTCACGGGGAGAGCCCATGGTGGCGTGCAATGGCTCACAGGGAGCCCATGGCAGTGGCTGTTGGAGAATTCTCACCACTTGCCAAGAGAACGGCTTTCTCAAAGGTGAGCTGAAACAATCTAGCAGACATCACTGGGTCTGCTTGGTGCCCAGCTCGGGCAGCTTTGGGTTTGGAACTGAGTGAGAACAATATCCAAGGGCTGGGTGACATAGCCAGTATGGCACCTGGTGCCTGGTTATTGCAGCACAGGGTGTGCCTATTTCCACCCACAGGGCTGTCTAGGGAACAGCCCTGGAGCAGATTCATGGCTGGAGGAAGCACCCAGGACAGGGGGCCCTGGGGTGGAGTAGAAGTGGGGTGTGGGCTGAGTGCATGGACCTGGGAAGGCCCTGGCAAGAAAAGCCAGCTGCTGGGTCTGGCTTCACTTGGACAATTGGTCCATGCCCATTCCGGGTTTGCTGCTGTGACTCAATGCTTGCCCAGGGAGGGTTTCTACTCAGTGGTGCACTGTCCCCTGCAGGTATGGCCCTGTGCCATACTGATGTCAGTATCACTGACATGTCCATCCACATCACATCCTGTGCTGAGCCCAAAGATGTCCCTGAGGAGGTGCTAACCCAGCTCATGCAGAGAGCTTGCATCACTCACTTGCAGCCATGGATCCACAGTGCTTGCTTCCAGAAGCGAAGCCTGACACTCAGAGAGGAAGTATATATATATAGTGTATGTACGTGTACGTGTGTGTGAGGGATTTATATGTGGATGTATGTAATGTGAGCCTGCATATATGTGTGTAAATGCGTATATGTATGTGTGTGTATGTAATGTGTGATTTGTGTGAGGTATTAGTTTGTATGAGGTATTAAGATGAGGTCTGTATTCATGTCATATGTAGCATATAGCATATATAATGTATGTGACATGTGTATTGTGTAGTGTATGAATGTGTATGAGATCTGTGTGTGTACAATATGCGGTGGGAAGGTATATATGGTATGTGTTCATAGTATGTGACATATATATGTGAAAAGGTACATTTATGTGATGTGTGTGGCATACATGCTATGTGGTGGAGCATGTATGAAGCATGAATGTGTAATATGTTCATGTGATGTGTGGTGCATGTGGTGTGCCATGTGTGAGTACACTTATACAATGAGGGGCTGGCCTCTGCTCCCCATGCTGTGACTGTCATCCCCACTGAGTCTCTGCCCACCACGTCCACCTACTCCCACGTGCCTGGGCTGCCCCCCATACACTGTTGCTGTGGTCTGAATGAGAAACATCCCCCATAGGCTCATGTATGTGAACACTTGGTTCTTGGTGGGCAGTGCTGTTTAGGGGAGCTATGGAACCTTTAGGAGGTGGAGCCTTGCTGGTGGAAGTGCATCACTGGGGTGGGCTTTGAGGTTTTGTGGCTGGGCCCCATTTCCTGTTCTCTTTCTGCTTCCTGTGTGTGGATGAAATGTGCTCTCTCTGTTCCAAGCCAGCCTCAAGGCTTCCCCAGTATGATGGACTGTGTCCCCTCTGAAACTGTGAGCTAAGACAAGCCTTTTTCTTCTCTAAGCTGCTATCAGTCACGGTGTTCTGTTACAGCATCTGAGAAGCAACCCATCCACCTGGGCTGCCTCTGGGGGCTCCTCCCTGCACCCGAGTCCTTGGACTACTCCATCTCTGCCCTTGCGGTGATGGCACAGACATCACCTCCCACACTGGCTTCGTGGGGCTCAGCCTAGACATAGGGGCCCAGGGAAGAATTTGTCCCATAGACTCTGTGATGGTTCGAATAAGATGTCATGAATAGTCTTGGGTGTTTGAACACTGGGTTCCCAGTTAGTGGAGCTGTATGGGGAGACTTAGGGTGGTATGGCCTTGCTGGAGGAAGTGTGTCAATAGTGTTCTTTTAGAGTTTATGGTCCCGCACTACTATTAGCTTGTCTCTCTCTCTCCTTCATGCTCGCAGTTCAAGGTGTGAGCTCTCAGCGTCTAGTTCCTGCTACCATGCCTGCTGCTTGCTGTCGCGCATCTCCTCCGTAATGGACTCTAGCTCCCTGGAACTCTAAGTCAAAGAAACCCTTCTTTGTATGAGTTGCCTTGGTGTTCTACCACAGCAAGAGAAAGTCATTAATACAGACTCCCAACGGCAGTGTGGTCATTGGCTGTCGCCACAGTCACCAGCTCTAAGCTGCGGCTTTCCTGTCAGTTAGCAACGGTGACACCCTCGGCTCTCACAGGCAGTCTCGGATATATCCAAGCACACACCATCACTGACTTGAGCCTTTAATCACAGCTTAAGCTTAACTCAGCCCTGCAGGATCTGCATGACACTGCTCCAGGCAGCAGGCTGGGGCTGGGTCCTGACACCCAGCCTCGCCAGCCATGGACTCATTAGGACTGAGAGTTCCAGGTAGAGAGATGCTGAAGCTGCCTAGGCAGTAATGCCAAAGGCCACCTCTCGGGCTAGGCGTGAGGCTAGAGAACTCTGAAAAGACTCTGCAGAGAAAGACGCCGTGGGAGAGAGCTTGAGTGATTGGTCATATCGATGACCTCTTTACAAAAAAAAAAAAAGTAAATAAACAAATAAATAAAAATCAGCCATATGCAACTGGCTACCTGACTACAAACAGGCCCAGGTGGCTATGCTTGGACACTTCTTCTGGTGACTTCTAGATTGTTAGTTCTTGGAGGAGCCAGCAGCCTGTCCACAAGCCAGAGTCCTGGGCTGAAGAGCCCTCCCAACCGCCACCACTCCACAGGGGACTCTTGCTTTCCCAAGCCTTCCACATAGCCCTTTTCGCTGCCAGGCTGGCTTTGCCGTTAGAGCCGCCACTCATCCCCGGGCAAGGCTTTCCACGCAAAGAAATGAACCTGAAGCTCACAGTCAGGGACATGAGGTCCGTATGTTTTGTTCCACCCACGCCTATTGCTGAGCTGTCCTCCCTTAAGAGACCCATATGGTGACACAGCCACCAACTGAGTAGAGGAGGGTGGACTGGTGGCTAAGCCAGGACAGGTGTTACTGAACCAAAAGTGCCTGGCAGGGGCAGCATTGATCCTTTGTTCCCCGAGCCTGGACACGTGGTCTGTTATGGGAGCGAAAGGGATACCGGGGGCCACTCAACAACCCAGAGAGGATGGGGGTTGCGCTCAATCAGGCACAGAGACTAGATCGCTTTAAATGTATGGCATGGATTAGCAAACAATAAACAAAAATAGGGACACTTACACACACAGCCATGAGGACACTCAACACAAACAAGCACACGTAATCTCCCCAAAGCACGGGCAGACGGTCCTTTCTTGCCCTTTTCCTCGCTGATGGAGATCCTAAGATGCAGAGAGGGTAAATAGTGTCCAGCAAAGCCACACAGCAAAAAAGGTAAAGGAATAGCTCCATCTGGGCCCTCAACTATGACGTCAGAGTGCCAGGGGATGATGGTCTGTGTGTCATCAAAGCCTCATCTGTCCTCCCATCAGACACACTACAGGGCCTTCTCCATATGTGGGTCCCAGATTGACCCTGTGTACACTAGGAAACAAACGCGGAGCTGACAAGAGGCTGAAGAACACCAGGCAGGGTCCCTGACTGTCTGCTCTGATGGGGATAATAGCACACTGTGGTCTAGCCATGCAGCTAGTCCTAAAGAGGAAGGCAGTCTTGACTCCGACCATAACACGGCAGGACCTGTGCCAAGTGAAAGAAGCCAGGAAAAGGACAGGTACCGCAAGATTCACTTGGATGAGATCCCAACTATGGCTAAATTAATGGAGACGGGATGTAGAGAGAGAGAGAGAGAGAGCCAGGGCCCAGGGAGGGTGGAGAGTCCAGGTTTAACAGAGACCAAGCTTCCTTTCTGCTAAAGGATGTGCTAGTGGTGAACAGGAGTGCTGGCTACCTGGCACTGTGAGCTAACTTAGGGCTGCTGAGCCGTGCACTTAACAATGTTACATATAGTTTATCGCAATTTTAAAAATTATACAGTTGGTCTAAGGGGGCAAAAAATAAAGCTATGGGGAGTTTCTGTCTGGGACAAATGTTCCCAGTGTGAGACTAGAGAAGAGGTGTAGAGAGAGAGAGGTGTGCAGGGTAAGGTGGAGGGGCAACATGCTACTGCATACTCCCCATGCCACCAACGTGAGCACCAGCTGCCTGAGCATGCAGCATGCAGGGTATGCAGATGCACACCGACAAGGCAGGAGGCATGACGCTGTGGGTCACCAGGGATCATAGTCCCATCTCAGGTCCAAGTATCAGTCAAGTCACTGATTTCTGTGAATGGAATTACCAGGCCGCAGCTGGACTCCTGTGAGGCTGGAGCCCTGTGCTCTGCTCAGCACAAGTCTTGAAATGATACAATACACAGCAGTCTGTCTGGACAAGGACCATGCAAGGAGGTGCTTCCCTGGTGACTCAGTCAGTTCTCCTCATCAAAGACATGTTGTGCCCCCTGCATCGATCAGGGGTGTGGTTTGCTGGGTTACTGGCAGCCTGGTGACTGGGTGGGAGGGTTTTTTTTTTTTTTTGTGGCGCGAGAGGCCATGGGGCATGCCTGCCCCTCAGGCAGTAAGCCGTATGAGCAGAGTCCAGCTGGGATGCCCCGAGGTGCTCCCAGTGCTGGCACTGAGACCGTACCCGCATCATCTCTCATTTGCATGTCAGTCCCACTGAGCCGCCAGGACTCCATGCCCTTCCTCTGCTCTTGACTAGAGCTGTGTTTCCTGCATTTTCGAGGCCAGATGGCCCTCGCTCACAATGCGCTCTGGGGAGGTCTCTGGCCCCTTGATTCTGGGCATAAGTTGGTCCCAACAGGTATGGCTTCCGTAAGTCAGAGATGGTTCTGTCAGTCTGTTCATGGCTGCTTTGGGTCAGATTCATTGGATCTGGGAGAATTACAAGGTGGTACCTGCCACAGCTTCTTCTGGGTCCTCAAGATTGTCGGGTCTGGGGGCTGTGAAAGGTGTTGAGACATAAGGCCACTCAGGCCTGAGGAGCAGCTGGGCATCAACAAGTTTCTTAGGTGCCTACCTGCCCCCTGAGTCACCAGTCCTTGCACAGTCCCTCTGTGGGAATGTCACCACCTTCCCACTGAAGTGACTTTCACATCTGCCCCGGTTAGTTTTCACCGTCCACCTGGTACAACCAAGAGTCACCTGGGAAGAGGGAGTCAGTCTCAAGGGGCAGCCCAGATCATATCGGCCTGTAGTCACATCTAAGGGGAATGACCTTGATTGATGATTGACTTGGGAGGGCTCAGCCCACCGTGGGCAGTGACACCCTGGGCAGATGGGCCTGGACTGCATAAGAAAGTGGGCAGAGCTGTGTGTGGTGGTGGATGCTTTTAATCCCAGCACGCGAAAGGCAAAACATGAGCCAGGGGAGGTGGACCAGTACGCTGCATCTATCGCTGGTTTTCTGCTCCGGTTCCTGCCATGACTTCCCTCAGGGATGGACTGTGACCTAAAGTATAAACCGCATGAACCCTTTCCTCCCCAAGTTGCTTTTGGTCGTGGTGCTCATCACAGCAATAGAAAATAAAGTAGGCCACCATCTTCCAGTCAAGGACAGAATCAAATGCCGCGCCGCGGGGGACCAGGGACACTGCCCTGTATCCACCAAGAGCAGAGCAGTCTCCTTGCACCTCTGGGCAACACCAGTGTTTCCAAAGGACTGCAGGCCATCAGCAGTCACTTCGTGACAGTGTCAAGGTGGGATTAAGCCTATAGCATCCCTTCCAGGTCAAAGGTCACTGGGAATGCTTGGCTTCCAGGAATCTCATATCAAAGCTGGGCACAGGAGGAGGGGCCAGGGCCTGCTCTCTGATTTCAGTGACCTCCCAAGGTCCATATACTGTAGTATATCATCAGGCCCTTCACAGCGGCTTGCTTATTGCAAAAGAAACTGAAAGTTGAGGTGATCTTGTTTATCTTCACAACCAGCTCTGATCCTGGAAGAGACCCAGGGGCCATCTCAGGCCAGTGGTCAGACTGGACATAGAGCTGACCATTCAAATGGCCCCTGCTCCCCATTCCTTCCTCCCTAGCTCCACACTGAGCCCCCGGAGGATGAGGACACCCTCTTCTTCTAGCTCACTGCACTCAGGGTGCCATGCCCATATTTGTTTAAAGAGTCTAAGTTATAAACATATCAGAGGAAGGCAAATGGATTGTTCTAGAACTGCTGAAGGCAGCCAAGGGGAACCGATGAACCTGGTTTGATGAGGGAGAGGGCAGTGGAGCCAGGACCCACAAGACTGAGCCAGTTCGTCCCGGCCGTAAGAAGCATGGGGATATGAGCGGGAGGAGACCATACAGTGGCAGAATAGCCACTCTGTGTCTGGATGGGCAGGCCCATCTGTTCCAAAGTGAAAGGGCAAGACTATTGTAAGGGAGGATAAGGCAGTCAAACCAGGGGACACTATAGGTAGCACCACGCCCATCACAGGACAAAGCAGGTGCATTCTTTAAACAGTAGAAGGCGGAACCACTGAAGAGGCGGAGGCACAGACTAGGAAAGAAGGCTTAGTTCTTGAGGGCCTTGGGCAGCTGTAAAAGGCACAGGCAGGGCAGAGAATGCCAGAGGAGCAGAGAGCATGGCGCCACCGTCCCAGTGACCAACCCGGTAGGGCATGCAAGGCTGAGGATTCTCAGTGCAGAGGAGCTGCACCAAAGAGAACATCTTCAGTGTGGAGACAGTAGGTCGGATTCTGGCAGGTCCACAGAGACACAACAGGACCAGGCTGGGTGGAGCCCAGCAGTGTGCCGAGAAGCCCCAAGCAGAACTGGGTACCTTGAGCTCACCAGGCTGGGTGAAGCCCAGCAGTGTGCTGAGGAGCCCCAAGCTTGAGCTCTGGGCTCCAGCAGGACCAAGGCCAGGCAGCCACATTCACGGAGACAAACCATTTTAGACGGGGACACTGACCAGCGTCCTCGTGCTGCTGCGCCCTGTGGCTTTTCTCATTTAGAGCAGGAACAGCTCAGCAAAACTCAAGTGGCTGTTTCCATAGTAAGACCCAGGTTCCAGCTGCGGAGATGGGCCGGGACAAAGCCACAGGCAGCTTAGAGTGGCTGAGGAGAGGCGCTTACCACACCAGGGCCAGACTCTAACAAAGGCTCCCAGGCTTCCCCCTTGCCCAGCTTCTGGCTTTTCAACCAACCCGAGGCTTTCCTTACAGGTCTGCAAACCCAAGCCTGGCTGAGCTGCCAAGCAGGGGCCCTCTGGCTCTCTGATGCCAACTGCTTTATGCCTGTCATCCCTAAGTGGGTAAGTTCAGAGATTTCCTCCCCTGTAGATTAGATAAGGGACCAAGGACTGAGGTCGGGGGGCACAACCCCTCCTCCCGGTGCGGAAGCTAAGAAAGGGCATAGGAGAGTCCTTAGAGCAAGGATGAAGGGGGCCTGGTTTCTAGAGAGCAGGTCCGGCTCTCAACTCCCTGTTTCTTTAGTGGCCCTACTTGAGGGCCTCCTGGTCCCCATCTGTGCATCCCAGCAAGCCGAGGAACCAAGGGACAGAAATGTAGAGATGTGGCTGGACAGGCAACACTGCCCCTTGGCCATTGTGAAAATTCTAACTCAGCATGTTCTAAAGGCTTCTAGGTCTGCAGGATGGGAGCCTTCCCTCCCGTCACAGAGGAAGGAAGCCAACTCATGAGGCTCCACCGACAGCACAGACCCCACCATGTCCCTCTGTCACATCTCAGCCAGCTGGAAATAACTTAGGGTACCCACCATTTGTGAGCTTCCCGTCCCCAGGCCAGAAGGGCTGTGATTGCTCACACAGGCTAACACAGTACCCTGAGTATCTCAGTCATGCCGGACCCTAGTCTCCAGCATCCAACTTTAGGGCGTGTGTGGCTGGCTCACTGAGTACCTGATCTGCCTCATCTGTCTACACCTACAACAGCAAGCCCACTCTTACCCCACTTAAGAGCTGAGAAAACAGACACAGGTTGAAACAACTAACCAAAGCAGAGATGGGAAGTGGAGGTCCCGAGGAGTGGGACCTTGGGGACACATTGGGCCCAGGGGCCCTACAGATTTTACATAGAGTTTGGGAGGACAAGCCCCCCTGGGCCCTCTTATCTTCTACATGAAATGGCCCAGAGATAGAAGTCAGATCCCCCAAATTCTTACTGCCATTCCCATTAAAGAAAGCTGGGTACTGTGTGCACCTGGAATTATCTCCATACACAAAAAGCAGCACCGAGCAGTGGCCAAACTACTTCACTAGTTCCTTTGAGTCCCACCCTGGTAAGATCAAGAGGGCCCGAGGTCTTCTCCCTGAACTTTTCTGGGCAGGTAATACCAGCGAAAGCCAGTGTTAGCAATGTGGTCCCCTCCCATGTCTGCCTGAAGCTGAGATGGCCAGGAGTTGGTAGCAAGATGGACAAAGGGCTGAGAAAATGCAGGAGTCATGGGCAAGCCCCTCACCAAGACTGATGACTGCCTTGGCAGAAAGCGACATATGCCTTATCTCATCCCCAAACCTTTTCCTGGGGCGTACTAGTGGCTTATTCCTTGGCCTCCCATGAAGAAGAGATGGAGTGGGTAAATGAAAGCCAGAAATGATTGCATGCTGGGAACTTTCAGATATGCCCAGTGCCTAGGAAGAGGAAACGCTCTAGGCTGGTGTACAGTCTCAGCAGTGTGAATGGGTGCATGGTTGCAGGGCATGGGGCCTGAGATGTGAGCATGCACACCAGGAAACCCAGAGACCTAGTTCTCACCAGGCCAAAGGTTCACCTCAGCACCTACTGCTGATGACAGGGTGCCCAGGATCAGCTGACCACAGTGGCAGGGTGGAGGCCCTCTTGCTCCACCAGCCTCTACTCCGTGGTGTGAAGGCAAGAATGTTTATGAGCAGACAGAGACAGAGAATAATGCCTCTTGTGTTCTGCGATGGTCCAGGCACTGTTTATACCTCTCATTTACTTCTCATTACGGTCTATAAAGCAGATATAATGATCCCTTCACAGACAAGGATGCCAGCCAGAGGAGCCCAGAGTGGTAGAGCCAGCACTCAACATCAAGTCTGCCTCCACCCAAAGCCAAGACCTTCTAGTCTAGTGCAGGTGCCTGCTCCCACCCATTCCAGGGTTGGCCTGTAGGTGGCCTTTCTAGAGGTCACTCAACTTCAGGTATGTCCACTGGGAAAGCCCACCTTACCCACAGTCTCAGACCAGCCTACCAGACCCAGAACTTACTCGGCCCTCCTAAACCTTTCTTCTACTTTCCACTGGTTGCCAAGCAGCTCTTTGAGGACCTGTGGGGAGATTTTAGGAAGGACCTGCCACTTTTGGCCAGGTGACACCTCATCTTTCCTCTTTAAAGGGAGAAAAGAGGGCCAGCAATGTAGCATAATAACAGTGTCTGCCTTGCATGCATGAAGCCCACGGGTTCATCCCCTTGCACCAAAATTTAAAAAACAAAACAAAAGCAGATCTTTAATAAATCCTCATTTGGTGGGCTAGGGGAAAATGCATGGGTACAGATATGTGTACACATTGTATACACATGCATGCACACATCTGGCATGTGTGTTGATGCCTTCACATGCATTCGTACACGTGTTTGTGTGCTCAAATGGGCTGAGGCAGGAAGACGCACAGTGGAGTCCTTCCTTCCTCTGGGAGGAGGAGGAGGCTGTTCAGCTATCTCAGTAGCTGTGCTCCCGGAGTCGGGAGCTGGGATCTGGTCCTGCATCTGAACCTGCACCTGCCCATGATGCTCAAGTAAGAGGCTGACCACTGTCGCTGGAAGGTACTTCCCAGCCCCTCCCAAGTCACCAAGCCTGAGGAGGGACGGTACTTCCCATTTTTCCAGGATCAGGCTGAGAGTGGAGAGTAGGTTTCTCTTACTGATGAAGCCAACCAGACAAGAGGACACACCTGAGAACGGAGGCCCATGCCCATCAGGCATCCCTCCTTGGCTTCCTTTGCTGGGTCTACAGCAAGCTGCCCGGCTTCTCTGAGATGTCCAGCGGAGGTCCGGGAAGCAATTTCCCCACAATGGGCTTTTCCATAAGCACTCACTTTAGGAGGAGCTAATGAGACCCTCCCCCACCCCCGCCAGCTTACCCATTGTCCCTTTGTCAATATCAACAGAAGTCAAGGACACTAAGTGTCCAGAGAAGGGTCTTTAGAAGGGGAGGGACCGCGAACAAAAGGGGTCCGTGGCGAACCCCTCTCCTACGTGGCTCAAGTTGGTTGGGAAGGCAGTGTACGGCAGAGCCGAAAGCGGGTCCCTCAGTCCCCACGATGTCACAGGACGCAGCGGCAGGATCCGCCCCCCTCCCGCGACTGTCGCCGTCCACCTGGGACCTGCTCCGCGGGTCTGCACCCCCGGCTGCCGCGCCTCCCGGGGCCCTGCGCGCAGGGCGGGCCGCCAGGATCAGCTCCGTCTGTGGGCTCGGAGCCCGCAGTGGGGACACCTGCGCTTACTGGGGCTCACAGAGGCCGCAGAGGAGGGGCGGGGTACCTTCTGGATGCGTCCATCGATGTCCAGGTAGATGGCCTTGGGCCGGTAGCTTGAGGAGCCGGCCCCCATCACGCCCGCAGCAGCACTTGGACTTTTTCACCTTACTTTCTCTCCGCGGCCACCGCGCCGGGAGGGCGGGGGCGGGGGGAGGGGCGGGGGAGGGACGGGGGCGGACAGCCAACCAGAGCCGGCAGCTCACGGCCTCCGCACGCCCCTCCTCCCACGGCGCCGGCCCGCCCCGCCCTTCCATTCCCTCCCCTCCCTTCCCTTCTTCTACCCCTCCCCTTCTCCATCCTCCTCCTTTCTCACCAGGGCTCCTCCCTCCTGCCTCTCCCCCGCCCCTAGTCTCCTTTCCCCTCTCTCCTATTCCCTTTCTCCTCCTCCCCCTCTCTTTCCTGCCTCCTCCCTCCCAGCCTTCCCCCCATTATTCCTGTCCCCCCTCCTCTTTCTTCCTCCCACCTTCTCCTGCTCCCTCTGCCCACCTTCCTCTATCCCCTTTTCACCCTTTCTTTCTTCCCCAACCCTACCTCCCCTCTCTTTCCTTCCCCCTCTCCCCTTCCCTCCTCATCTCTGCCTCACCTAGCTTCTTCTCCTCCTTATTCACCCGCCTCTCTCTTCCCTCCCTCTCTTTCATCTCTAGCCCTCCCCTTTCCTCCTCTTCTCTCTTCACTCATTCCTGTCACTTCCTTTCCCTCTCCCTCTTCTCCCCGCTCCAGTCTCTCTCCCACCTTCTTTTCCTGTTAGCCCCATCCTGTCTCCTCTCCTCTCACCTCTGCTCTCTGCCCCTCCTCTCCCTTCCCTTCCCCTGTCTTCTCTTGCTCCTCCCCTTCCCCCTTCCCTTCTTCGCCTTCCCCGTGTTAAGGCAAGCTCCTCATCCCTCTGAGTCCTGTCACCGTGACAGCCTGTTTCTAAGTGTCCTCCTCGAAGGTGTCCACTGTGCCCTTTAGCTTGATCAGAGATCACCCCTACATACACGGCCACTCTGTCACCAACAGTCCTTGGGCTGAGAGCTGTGACTGTGACCCCTAGTGCTGGGAAACCAGCCTCCCTGCCCTGCAGCAAAGGCCAACCTCACTTAATTTGAATCGGAAGTGGAGAAAGTTCCTTCCCCGTGTTGGCTGTGCATTCCTGGAAGGGCAGGGAAGGCTGCTTCCCTGGCACCTGGAGCTGAAGCGGGAGCCTAATTTCTGCTCTTTAAGCTGAGGGAAGATTGCCCAGTGCACTATCTGCTGGGTGCAGCACTTCCCTTACCCACCCACCCACCCACCACACACACACACACACACACACACACACACACACACACACAGAGTTTTGCTATTTTCCATGGGGGTTGAGGGCACATGGTAAGCCCGGGAGAGAGAATCTCAGATCTCCTTCCCCTCTGGATACAATTCTCAGGGGCTTTCCCTGTGGGAACAGCTGGAGGAGTTTGTTGCTCTTGGAAGCCACTGTCAAACCGCTGGAGAAGGCCCTTATTGTTTGCCTTAAGTGGATTTCCAGCCCCACCATCCATCTGCTGGTGTCTGGGTTGTGCTTGCTGAGAATGCCTGGGGCTCCCCGTCCTATGAGCCTAAGAGGAGCCAGTCAAATCAACCAGCCAGATCAACGACCTTTTTTTTCCCCCCTTACTTGGCCTCTTCTGGTTTCTACCTGGTGGATGGCCATTGGTGTCCAGACCAGGAATGAAGTCAAGGGCTTCCAAAAGCAGCACACAGTTACTCTCACTAGCCCTCAGCTATTACCACTGAGAGAGCCCCAGAGACGGTGACTCCCTAGCCCAGAGGGTGGAGGAGGGCCAGAAAGCTGTGCATACTCCAGTAACTGTCATGAGGTAAAGGAAGTAGTCATCTTCCACCTACAGACGGTCCAGCCCCCACATCACCTCGATGGTTCCAATCCACCCAGACTGTCTGGCAGCCTCTGCCCACTCCCCTGGTGCAATTCAGAGCCCCCAGACAGAGTCTGACACCTTGAGAATTACCAGTGACAAGTATGAAGGTGACGGCAAGCAGGGCTTTAAGGTGGGGGCTGACACCTTAAAGGTAACTGGGTGGTTACAGCTAGTCACCCGATTTGCTGATTTGCAGTTAAGATCAGAAAAATCAGCTGGTGTTTGTTGTCAAATGAGCCAACACTATTTGAACTGATGGGCAACCGGCTGTTAGGGCCACTGTGTGCTACCGTGCAGCCTGACATGGAGAACTAACTCCCCACATGGCAGATAGCTTTCTTGTCCCCCAAACCTTGCCACAGCTGGCCTAGTCTCCTGGAACGGGTTCCTTCAAGACCAGGTGTTTGTCCCCAGTGCAGCTAACCTGCATCCTGGACAGGGTGGCTCTGCGTGTCTGCTCCTGCAAGTGTTGGGCACCAGGCACGCTGGCCTTTCCAAGGCCTGGCTGGCTCTGTAGTCAGAATAACAATCACATCTAATCTTATTTTGCATTGTGCAGCTTTCCTCTAAGGAGACACACCAGACCTCTGAACAGACACTTAATCACTGAGGCAGCAACTGTTACCCGAAGGGGAACAATGCCCCCTTCCCCAGTTCCCTTTGGAGCTATGGCCTGTCCTTCGCCAACAACTTCTGCGGTATTCAGAACTGTTCCAGGCACTGGGGGTACAAGGTATGGGAGTGAGCAAAATTACTCAAATCCCTCAATGGGAAGGGCCGGCCTTTTCGAGAGTGAGACTAGAGGCAGATAAATAAATATGAACATGGAGTGTTAATACCTACTGCCAAGGAGATAAGTCATCGGGGGACAGGGATAAAATGTGGGGCACGGGAGCTGGGCTTAAAGGGTCACTTTGTGAGCTGGTGATCTGAGTGACAAACCTTCCAGCCAATCATGGCCTCATTCCAAGATCTTGCTTAGGAGGCACATCAGTGGTTCAAGACAGACTCAGGTGGTTCAGACAGGTTCAAGAGGCAGCCCCGGGGAGTCACACAGGTGACTTCAGGTGGCTGTGTGTCTCTCGGGAGCAGCCTCATGGGAAGTTGTGCAGAGGAGGGATGTGTCTGACTAATAATGGCTTTACCAGGTCTGCGCTGGCTCTTGAGTGGATAGTGAAGGCTGTCAAGCAGGGTCACATGGTTGGAGGTCAGTCGGGAGGCAGTGACATCATCTTCACATAGCATGATAGCCATTTGGACCATGGTAAGGGAGCAGGGCTCTACGGAGAAACGGGGTCAATAGGAGATTCTGTATACTATATATAATATACCTATATAGTATATAGTTGAGATATATGTGTGCCTACATATACCTCAACATATGATGTGCTTGATAAGCCTATCATTAATTGAAAGTATTTTAAATTAAACATGCCTGTCATTTATTGAACATATACTTTGTAGCACTGACATTTTCCTCTTGAGGTTCTTGGGGCCCTGTGGTTACAATTTCTGCCTAGCTTTGAGGGGGGTGGCAGAGACGGAGACTGACTCATGCGGCCTGTCATCAGCACAGGGAAAGATCTGAAGGACATGTGACTTTGTCACCGTAGTAAAGGAAAATGCTCAAGCTGAACTCTCATCTAAGGACCATTGCTACCTACAACAGGTACTGGCTCAAGCAATTGGCAGGGGGCTGGAGACCCAGGAGGGCCAGGGCTGGTGTCTGTTTCTAGTCTAAATCTGAAGCTTGAAAGCCTGGAGAGCTGCTGGCTGGCATGCATCCCAAGTTCAAGGGCAAACCAATGCCTGGCTTAAGCAGGCAGGGAGAACAAAATCCTTCTGTCGCCAGTTCTCTGTGCCATGAAGTCACTTGATGGGTCAGATGAAGCCCAGCAGCGTGGACAGTCATCAATTTAACCTCCCCCAGAACCCCTGTGAGACATCCAGGATAAGACATGGTACCCCAGCAGACTTACCCATAGAATTGACCCTCCTGGGGTAGGAAATGATTTGCATCCATGTCCAATGTCTCCATGAGAACTGGCTTCATGGGTGGCCATTATTTCTCCTTTCTGCTATCCTTTCTCTTTGTTTTGCCTGCACCAGAACCCAGGCCTAGGCATCCCTTGGTTAAGGTAAGGGTTGGCCTCCTTTTCACCATCCATAGCAGCCTGGGGCCTCCTAGTGGCCTGACTTGCACCTGTGCATGCAGTCCATGTGAGTGCCTTAGAATCAAAACAAAAATGGAAGAAACTATCTGCCCTTGCCAGGTGGCCTGAGGATCCTGGACCAGGTGGAAGCCAGGACCTGCCCACCTGTCTCTTGGGTTGGCCTTGAATCTTTCGGGAAGTTGGTAACTGTTTTAGGTAGGGTTAATGTTGCTGTGAGGAAACACCATGAGCAAGAGTATCATGGGAGGAAAGGGCTTATTTGTTTATACTTCCATATCACAGACCACCAGCAAAGGAAGTCATGAACTCACACAGGGCAGGAACCTGGAGGCAGTAGCTGACACAGAGGCCATGAAGGAATGTTGCTTGCTGGCTTGCTCTTCATGGTTTGCTCAGTCTGCTTTCTCAAAGCACCCAGGACCACCAGCCCATGGGTGACATCCCCCACAATGCACTTGGCCCTCCCCCAGCAATCATTAATTAAGAAAATGCCTCACAGGCTTGCCTTTAGCCCAGTCATAGGACAGCATCTTCTCAACGGAGGTCCCTGCTTCTCAGATGACTCTAGCTTGTGTCAAGTTGAAATCTATCAGGGACAGTGACTGAACTCAGTCAGAAGGGGTGTTAAATAGAGGGATTTTCTCAGGTGTGTGGGATCCTGAGCGTAAGTCAGCTTCGAGGAAGGTTGTGGGAAGGGGGAGGCTGGAGTCAGGGTGGGGCTGACTTCCTTCCCAAGCCCTTGTAGAAGTTGTCATTTCTCCGAATGGCTTCTGATGTCCTTCAGCAGAGTTCACTCTGTCACTGCCAAAATGATTCATTAGTTTTTTCATATTAAGGCTTCAAACAGCAGTTAAAGAGGGAGGAGCCAAGACGGGTGGGGGAGGAAGTGTCCGGCCTCTGGTTTCCTTGCTCAGATCAGTCCTTGTCTTCAGCAAGAAGCAAAGCCAAAGCGAGGCAAGACAGCGGGCTTCACAGTGATAGTTTCACAATGACAGCATCCTTCCTTGAAGTTGGGGGACTGGGCAGGAAGGCTTGAGCATTTAGGAAAAATCTACAGGTCTTCTCCAGTGTGCATGAGCCTGTTGCATTTTGTCAGGGCCAGAGGCTCCTAGTGGGGGAGGGTAGAGAGAAAGAAAGTGGGGGGGTGTGGAGGGGCGGAGCAATAAAAAACTTTCAAAACAAAATGGCAGACAGAACCCAAAGCAAGGCACTCACAATTGTCATGTGTTGTTTAGGTCCACACACCCAGGCACTCACCTGCTCACACACAGAGGGCACTAGAGAAGGGTATGCCCTTTGACCTGATTTGCCTTAAGCAGTGATGCTGTATGGAAAGACCTGTGTAAACCTTGGGCTTGATTTACACACTCAGTGACTGCTCTATATGGCCTCCATCGCTGTAAATCATGGCCAGCCATAAACCCTTCAGAAAAGACACTGTCCCTCCCATGTCGTCGTTGGAAGGTGGGCCTGCCTCAGTTGGCCCCTGTGGGTCCCTGATACCTTGGGTTCTTGTCTATGCAACTTGGATTCCCTCACTATGGTGATTTGCTTGTGAATGTCCATGCCCTGTGCTACTTCTGTTGTCTTGCTGTCCTCCTCTTCCTCCTCCCTCTCCTTCTCCATCCTGGTCTTGGTGTTGCCCAAACTGACCTCAAATCTCAGTTGCTCCCTGTCCAAGATGGAATTATACGCCTGGCTCCTGTCGCTATTCATACATGAGATTTGTAAGCCAGGCGGTGTGGTGCATGCCTTATATTTCGGAGGCAGATCTCTGAGTTCGAGGTCAGCCTTGTAGTCTACGAAGAAAGTTCTAGGGCAGTCAGGGCTACACAGAGAAACCCTGTCTTGAAGAAAACAAAACAAAACAAAACAAAAACAAACTAACTTAACAAAATCCAAAGATTAAAAAAAAGAAAGAAAAGAAAATGAGGTTTGTAAGTGAATGTGTACTTTTTACACTTTGTATGTGTGGAAGAGTATATGTGAGTGTGTATGTGGCACATGTATGTGCTTGTAGGTACTCATGTATTTGGAGATGTGTGTGAGTGTGGAAGCCATAGGGCCACATCACATCTTCCTTAGTTGCTCCCCACCTTATTGTGGACAGGTCTCTATTAAACCAGAGTTCACTGAGCTGGGCCAACCAGACAGTGAGCCCCTGGGATCCTCTTGTCTGGCACTCCCTAGTGGTACAATTACAGGCACCTAGCACCATGCCTGGCTTTCACATGGGCACTGGATATCAAACTCAGGAATTCATGCTTTGGTGGCAGACACTTTACCAACTGGATTGTGCCCATAACTCTGCTTTTTATACTTTTCTGTGGTTTCTGTATGAAGACACGCTTTATTTATTTATTTGGTTTTTCACGACAGGGCTTCTCTGTACAACAGCCCTACTGTCCTGGAACTCGCTGGGTGGACCAGACTGACCGCAAACTCACAGAGATCCACCTGCCTCTGCCTCCCAAGGCTGAGATTACCACCCAGCGTGACACACTTAATTTTTTTAAAACATTTTTTTTTGCCAAATAACCCTCAGAAATGATTAACCCTATCATCATCTTATAAACATATAATATCAGGTACCTTTTGACACACCTTCAGCAAAATTAAATGTGCTGTGTGCCCCTTTTCAACCCTGCCAGAGAAAGACAGAGACTGGCCTTGTTCTTCGGGCCTCTGGTGTTTTTCTAGTGAATTAATACACATTGCTATGCATTTTGCCTTAAGGCCCCTGTGTGATTGATTTTACTCACTCCTCATAGAGAGGAGATCATGGCTTTTGAACTGTTAGATATTTTGCAAACACTTCTGTGCATCATTGTCTGTTAAATTTACATTCTATGCATAAAGTGGCAGTGTGTATCTAAGCCCACAAACACCCCTGAAGCCCTTCTGGCTTGCTTGAAAAGGCAGTGCCCTTTCGAGTAGGAAACTGAAAAAGAAAAGAAAGAAATGACCCACATTTCCAACGCACTTGGCTAATGAATCTGGCAGCTCTGCAGAAGCAATGTCAAGGGCGATAATTACGCTGAGTGCTTGGGATAAATGGGGATGCCTGTGGGACACAGTAGGTTATATCGGGCCAGCTATTCATCCAGCCCAACCAAGTCCACCAGGCTTTTAAAGACCCAGCAGAGGCGAACCGGCTTGCAGTGGGAACAAAATGTTTGAGTTTAGAGAGTTAAGGATCTCCCTTTTAAAAAATATTTCAGAATCGCTGTTTAGTGCAGTGGGGTGCTTTAACAAAACCAAGTTAAGGCCTTGGCTTCCACCTTAGAAGTGGCTGATGGGCGAGAGCAGGGCCAGGTTGATGCAGAGAAGCCTAGTGCCCCCTGGAGGTCAAGATGAGTATTCCATCCTTCCACAGCTTTGTGGAGCCCGATGCTCATGGGCAACCTCAGCCAGACACTTGATCTGTGGGGTGGGGTGGGGTGGGACGGGACCAGGTTAGGGATTCCTTTCTCTGGACCTTCTTCCCTTGCTCACTGGTCCTCAAGCAACACATCCCCAGGGTTCTGCCTTTTGCTGTGGTCTGCCCTATAACCCTGTGACCTGACTTCCCATCACTTCCTATGGCAACTCCCTTGGCCTCTATCCTGTGGTCCTTTTAGCCTCCTGCCTATCTCCTATGCCCCACTCTCACATCTTGACTTTAGACATCGTTTTGTTCTAGCCGATTGTCCTTATTTCCCCCATTGCTTCATTCTCTACTCTCCATTAAAACACCACCCAGGAATGGGGGGGGAGGGCGGCAGTGATCTCAAAGAGCTAACCATAGAAAAAAAAACTAAGGGCAACAGGAGAACTGGCCTTTCCTCCGGGGAAAAGCCCCCCAAATGGTTACCCCCCAATACCAAGTGGTCATCCGCTACTGAGATAATTGTACATACAGATAATGTTATATGGACTGAGCAGGCTGCATTTATGTATTTAGGAGTGTATTGCGTAGTGTGTATGTGTGTAGAGTGTGTGTGTATGTGTGTGTGTGTGTGTAACAACAACTAAAGAAAAAGAAGTCATGAATTTTAGAGAGAGCAAGGAGTGCATGGGAGGGGTTGGCTGAAGGAAAGAAAGAGTAGAAATAATGTAATCATATTATGATTTCAAATAATTAAAATGCATTTTTAAAAAGCACTCTTGACATAATCAGGCATTCCCAGTCATCCTTTTTAGGTCTCCAGGATCCTGTCCCTCCTGGTTCTTAGGCCTCATTTGTCAGTGGGAAAGACAAGTGGTCCAGGATGTTCTGAGTGATGGGGAAGAGAGACGATAGATCCCTCTGCCCAGGACCTGAGTCCAGGCCACTGGGTCCACTAGAGAGTGAATGACAGCTATCCTGGGGGCACCTCAGGGCCTTTAGCAGCAAGTAACCCTGACTCTCTCTGGAGTAGCCTATGACGGGCTGCTGCTGGGGCATGACAGCCATTAGGCTACCATCCCGTGTGGCCCTCCAGCTGGTCCTGGAAGGTGTGACATTGGATGCTCCATTCATAGCATCCTCAGTATCCTACTTCTGAAGATGATTCTGTGTGCAGCTTAAATCCTGGTATGTGTCAAGGCGAACTCAGGATTCAGAAGAAGCCCCAAGCAGCCATCACAGTGGGAGCAGCAGGCAAGCGACCTCATTTACAAAAGTAGGATGGAATCCTCATTCTCTCCAACAGCAATGCTGCCAATGTTTCCTGCCGCTCCAGTTTAAACCATGACATCGTTAAGAGGAAGGCAAGCCTCTTTTGTCTGGCTGACTTCTGCTCTGCCAGAATGTGTCAAAATATCATCTATACTAGTTTTAGGGGCAATAGGTCGTGTGTGTTTTAGTGTGAGAAACCCTTAGCCATGTGTCTTGGACATGAGTGTTTCATTTCTAATCCTGTCCATGGGTTCTGAAGGCATCCTGATGGGGTCCCTGACCCTCCCAGGGTCCCCAGGAGTTTGTGTGAAACATAAGGCAGAACCTCTGACCCCTTCCAGTAGGAGCTGCCTGTTAACTTCATCCCTCACTTCCCACAAAACAAGCAAAGAGGCCAAATATTTGCCTGCCAAGGATGGCAGGAAGGACTGTACTTCACAAGCTATAGGATGATAGAAGATACAGATTATAGTTACAACTCTCTGCGCTCTCTCTCTCTCTCTCTCTCTCTCTCTCTCTCTCTCTCTCTCTCTCTCTCTCTCCTGCTAGTTGCTCATGCAAATCATTAGGGAGTGAGAATAACAGAGAGCAGGGGTCACCAGGGCCTACACAGCAAGGCCCCTGAGCAGACAGACTCTCTGTGGACCATCCCCATTGGGTGTCTTCCATCATCAAGTTGTGACCAAAGCCACTGATCCTAAGTGCAACCCAAAGAACTGTCTTCCTCGTCTGCTGATCTTTCACCCAGAAGCCGTATCACCTGTGGAACTCTCATTTGAGTCCCCCCACCTTCCTCTGATCCCAGTGAAGAGAACTCTGAATTGTGCTACAAAATGATAGGGCCAATTTGAAGGTGGATGATAGGGCCGTCAAGGCCTACGCCTGCCCCATTCGGACAATCGCAAATGTTGGCAGAGAGAGCCAGGCGCTAGACCAGAATCAGAGGCAGGAACCAGCCAGGCAAAGACCAGGGGCTGGCAGGCAGGCAAGAGAGGTGAGCAAGGAGCAGGCAAGGCCACTTCCTCTACTAGCACTGTCACCAACTGGAGTTCCAGAGACCCCTGGTAAACCACAGTCCAAAAATATTAAATGGAGATTTTCAGAAATATACAATTTACAAATTCATGAAGTTTAGAATAGCTTTTATTATGATTCATTGCTATGATTATTTTATTTTATTATTACTTGTAGGTTTGAATTTCTTCCTGGTCCTAATTAAGTTAATCTTTGTTGTGGGTGAGTATGCATAGGGAAAAAAACATGGTAAATTTAAAGTTGGTACTATTTTATGGTCCCTGGCATGTGAGTCTTGGGCAATATCCTCCAGGGCTGAGAGCATATTCATTTATTCCAGGCTGATGTACACAATGTGACAGGCATTGTCTCTAACAGTTGCGTGCAAGGAATTCTGCCACTAAATACAATAGACAGAGGACAACTATTGAGTTCATTTTGTATTGGCCAGCTTCTCCTGGGCATGGGGCCAGTGTGACCCAGTGAGACTCCATTAGGGAAAGTTGATTTCCTGTTGCTAGTGGTACTAATTACATATAGTTTCTTGGTTAGGGGTGGCAGCCCATGTCCATCTCTCCATCTCGGTGCTGAGACGCAATCTGGCTTAAATCTGTGCAGGTCTTGTGTGTGCTGCCAGAGTCTCTGTGAATTCATGTGTGCATCAGTCCTGTTATATCTGGAAGACACTGTTTGCTTGGCGTCTTCCATCACCCTAACTCTTACAATCTTTCCACCTCCTCTTCTGCATAGATCCCTGAGCCCTGATGGCAGGGGTTAGATGAATACATACCATGTAGGACTGGGTGCTACAAAGTCTCTCATTCTCTGTATGTTGTCTCTATGTTAACTCTCATCTACTGCAAGAAGAAACTTCTCTGATATGGGCTGAGCAAGGCACTGATCTATGGGCATAGCACTATGCCATTAGGGGTCATTTTATTGCTATGTCCCTTTAGCTGAATAATAGGAATAGGTTTTCTGCCCATGACCAATCCAGTCTCAGGTTCTTGGACATTTTGGGAGTGTTAGGTATGGGTTCTGTCTCATGGAATGGTCCTTCAGTTTCATTTTTTAAAACAGGGGTTGGGTCATGAGTTCTCCCATAATTTCATTTTCAGGTAACCACAATTAGTCCCAGTTACTGAGGACATTCAGAGCAAATATGGAGGCCACTTTGGCTATTTTATAGTGTTTGGCTTTGGAAAGTTGTGTTCCTATATTAATTTTGTATGTTAATTATCATATTAAATTTTCAATTTGAAACAGAGGAAAATGTCTATTATCCCTTGAGTTAATTCACTATAACTTCCACACGAGTGGAAGAAACAGCTCAATATCTTTCCACAGCACTCTGAAGAGACTTGGGCTTTACACTCAATACAGTCAACTTTATTAAATTTGGGTTTTTTTTCTGTTCCAAAATACAATATGTGAAAAATGTACCACAAATGTTTGACATGTGGAGTGTCCTTCAGGACTAACAGATGTTCCCAAAAGTCCAAGGAATTTCTAAGCATAAGTAACTCATTGTATAATTAAGTTAGTTAACATCCCCCAACTCCTCAGAGAATAAATTGGTAAAGTATGATTACAGGACTAAAAGAAAAATGGTTGGTTACTCCCATAACATTGGCACCACCATCGCACCTGTACATCTTGCAGGCCGATCACTGTTGTTGCTGGGTGATACTGATGATAACCTTTCTCCACTAGCATGAAGAGTAACTTATAGCACCATGAACGCTAATCAGGAGGGGGTGAAGTTTCTAGTTCAGCTTGGCTTCTCCATGTTTGATGACGTAAGTAAGTATAGCCTTCAGCAGCAGGTTCTTACCATCAGGTTGTTGAGAGCAACCAATAGACTCAGCAATAGCCTGTGATGCTTCAAGGTGTGTGGGAGGTGATCTTTGGGACCTATGTGGCCAACTCACCAAAGTGTAGCCCGTTCCTGGAACTGGAGGTTTTACTTGGTGCTGTAAGATCACTTGTTGGGGCACTGTCTCCCCTATTATGTGGACAATTCATTTAGATTCCATTCTATGTTTATATTTTAGGGAGCTTCTATAGTAGTAGGTTTCCATATGATTTCTTGTTTGTTTGTTTTTTGAGACAGGGTTTCTCTGTGTAGCTTTGGAGCCTGTCCTGGAACTCGCTCTGTAGACCAGGCTGGCCTTGAACTCACAGAGATCCACCTACCTCTGCCTCCAGAGTGCTGGGATTAAAGGTGTGCACCACCACCGCCCAGCTTCCATATGATTTTCTGAGTAGCCTTTAGTGTTAGTTTTCCCTCCCGATTGTCCCTCCTTTACCCTTCTCTCCCATCCCCCTTTCTGTTTAATCCCTGTATTCAACTTTCCCCCTTATCTCTCTATAACTCTATATCCTATTTCCTCTTTCTTGGGAGATCCTGTCCTCCTACTGTCCCTTACTAAGTATGCAACCTCTGTGGTTATTTGGATTGTAGCACACATATTGAAAGCTTAAAGACTAATATCTCTATATAAGAGAAAACATACAATATTTATCTTTTGGGGTCTGGGTTACCTCACTCAGGATGATTTGTTTTCTAGATCCACTCATTTACCAACACTTTTCTTAATTTCCTTTTTTTAACAGATGGATGATATTTCATCATGCAAATGTGCCACGTTTTCTTTAGCTTTCGTCAGTTGATGGACATCTAGGCAATTTCAGATTTCTGGCTGTTATGAATAGAGCAGCTATGAACACGGATGAGCAAGCGTCTCTGTAATAGGATGTAGAGTCCTTTGGGTAGGTGCCCAAGAGTGGTACAACCGGTTCTTGAGGTAGATCTATTCCCAACTTCCTGAGGAGCTGCCACACTGATTTCCGTAGTGGCTGTACAAGTTTGCACTCCCACCAGCAGTGAATAAATGTTCCCCTTACTCTACACCCTTGCCAGCATGAGCTGTCATTTGTTTTATTCATCTTGGCCATTCTGACGGGGGTAAGAAATCTCCAAGTAGCTTTAATTTTCATTTCCACGATGACTAAGGATGTTGAACAGTTCGTTAAGTGTTTCTCAGTCATTTGTGTTTCATATTATGAGAACACCCTATCTAGTACTGTACCCCATTTTTAACTGGGTTGTTTTCTTGATGTCTAGTTTTTAAAAAGTTCTTTATATACTATAGACAGCAACTTTCTATTGGGTGTATAACTGGTAAAGATCTTTTCCCATTCTAGAGGTTGCCACTCTGCCCGGTGGTGATCTTTGCCATGCACCAGCTTTTCAGCTTCATGAGGTACCATTTATTAATTGTTGGTCTTAGTGTCTGTGCTATTGGTATTCTGCTCAGAAAGTCTCTTTGGCATAAACGTTTTAGACAGTGGGTACTGGCATCTGGGGAGGAGTCTTTGAAAGGACGGCTATCACTGGAGGCAGTGAGTCATGGCAGGAAAGGCCAGAGGCAGCCAGAGTTGGGCCAGGTGATGGGGGACAGGAGCAGAAAGCAGCCAAAAGGCAGGTAGAATAGTGTTCACAGCCCTTGGGATTCTGTTCTAGATGTGACAAGAGCTGTGGGGGGATGGGAATCTTGGAAGTGACCTGAGTTGATGCTACAGAGGACATGCACACAGAAGGCCCATGGAGAGGGTGCCTGGGCAGCAGACTTAGGCACGAGGTCGGGCCAGGCTCTGAATCCAGTGCTTACCTGCTGAGTGGCATTGAATAGAACGCTCCACAACCCTAAGCCTCAGTATTCTCGTCTGTACAGTGGGACCATAGAGTCTCTGAGGGACTTGAAAGGCCCATGAAGGTTGCTCACAGGGATGGGTCCATGCAGGCCCTGTCCTTCCTGCCCAGCGCAGTCCTGGGATACTGTTTCTCCACAAAAGTACTCAATCACCGTAGCCGTAGTGTATGCAGTTTCCCCTTGGAGCATAGGCTTAAAGATTGCTGAAGAGACCCCTTTAGAGCAAGCGAACGACAAGAAAACTGGCCCTAGACCTGGTGATCTCAGCCGTTCTCCCTCCCCGCAGCCCCTCGCCTGCCCCAAGACTTTTCTACATGCTGGCACCAGCATCCCGAGGGGCCGCAGGATGACTTTGATCTTTACTGAGTATCTCCAGAGGCATGGGACATCCTCCTCAACCAAGTCTGCCGCCAATTAGGCAGGAAGCAGGCTGATGACCAGCAGCCAGCGGAGGCTGGGAAGTCTTGCGTGCAACAGCCATTTTCCCAAGGCTGTCTCCCTGGAGACCCGCGATGCTTGTACAGGAGTTGCTCCAGGAAGCTCAGTGATGTGTAGGCCCCATTGTCACTGAAATAGAAATCTCCAGTCCTCCTCAAAATCCATGGCAGGAGCGACTGTGATGGCCAGCAGGTAACCATTTAAATGGCCACCTGAGGGCACAGAACAAGGACGCAGGCCTGGCATGTTCAGCTGCTGCTTGCAGCGAAGTGTGATGCTTTGAAAGAAAACAGGTTGGAACCATTCCTCTGGGAGGATCCCCAGCATGCTTCAGCTGATTCGATGATATGTTTGTAATCTCCACATTTCTTTGTTTTCTAAGTCAGAGGACCAGCCGAACTTTGCTTCATCTGAGTTGTAGTCGAATACCACCACCAGCAGCCAACACCCCAACTTTATAAACACATGTACAGGCAACCTTACTTTTTAAAAGGCCAGGGGTGAACTGACTTTAGATGCAGTAGGACCCAAGGGCACACTGTGTCTGTCTGTCTGTACCTTCCTCTCCACCCTGTGGGCTTTCCCATGTGGCCAGCATCACAGTTCACTGGTTAACTGTCCAGCCCCACATCTGGCTGGTTGAGTCACGCAACAGAGAAGAGGGACTTTCTGAAAATCTAGGAGGAATGTCCTAGGGAGTAACTAGGTACAGTGGGCCACATTTTAATGTCATAGCCATGAGTCACAGGTTGCTTTGTTAATTATATTTTGAAATAGAATTTTTATGCTGGAACTATTTTAGACTTATAGAAAAAGTGGCTAAGCCGGAACACACAGTTCCCAGATGTCCCAGAGCAATTCTCTTGACTGCTAACATCTTAGAATAGTAGGGTACATTTGTTAAACTAATGAGCCAACATCGATACATTAGCACTAACGAGAGCCCATGTTTTATTCAGGCTCCTTGGGTTTGCCTTGTCCTTCTTTTGTGTCCCTAGATCCAGCATGGCACTTTTCATGTCCCCTCTCAGCTGTGGCAGCTTCTCAGCCTCTCCCTGTGTTTGACGACCTTGACATCTCTAAGGAGGCCCAGTCAACCCTTTTGCAGACTGTCCCTTAATTGGGATCTGTCTGATGCCTTTCTCCTGAGCAGTCTGGGGTTACAAGGCTAGGGACAAGATAAAGCACGGGTCACTCATGTTGTATCAAAGGCGAGGCTGAACATTAGGATCATTATTCTTGGCCCTGACCTTGACCTGCCGGCTGGAGGGATGTTTGTCAAGCTCCTCCCTGCACCTGCAGACTTCTTTGTTTTTTTTCCCCCCAGTCCTTCCTGGAAAGAAATGACTACACAGACCATGCCCCACCCCTGAGCACAGTGTGCCTGCAGAAAGCTCTGATTCTTCTGCACCGAGAACTAGCTTCTCTTCCCCCGTGTGTCTCTTAGCCTCTGATTATATCATTGTGGTTTTATGCTCCCTCCCTATCTGAGAAATGCCATTTCTCATCAAAATTCTCAGGCTGAGCAGAGCTCAGAGCTGTTCTGGGAGAGGAGGCACTGCCCCAGAGGCGACACTAAAATTCCATCCGTGAGCCTGCTCGGCACTAGTGAGAACTGAGCAGAATGTCTTTTGGTGAAGGCTGATTGTTAGATGACCGCTGTCTTCCTTACTTTCTCATTGCCATGACAGAACGCAGGCTCTGAAGCTACTTCAGTGAGAAAGCTTTGTTCTGGTTCAAAGCTTGGGGTACAGTCCATCACAGCACAGTCCTGCCCATGCTGGAGGGGAATTGTTCACTCTGGGTGCGTCAGGAAACTGAGAGAGATGAGTACTGAGGTTCAGTCGGCTGTCTGCATTTTCTCTTTTTATTTAGTTTGAGACCTCAGCCCACAGGATGCTGCTGCTCACATCCAGGTGGGTCTTACATGTTTAGTCAGTTATAATCCTCGCTGCAAATGCCCTAAAGTGTGGCTCGCTGACACCCTTGGTATTCCTTAATCACATTAACAATCAAAATTAGCTACCAGAGCCACTGGAATAACACACACACTGGGCATGGTGGCACATGCCTTTAATCCCAGCACTTGGGAGGCAGAGGCAGGCAGATCTCTGTGAGTTCGAGGCCAGCCTGGTCTACAGAGTGAGAGTCAGGACAGCCGGGGCTACACAGAGAAACCCTATCTCAAAACAAACAAGCAAACAAACATCAAATACTAATGAAAACCAAACCCACAATAGGGCAGTTGTATATATGAACTCACAGTGATTGTGACAATATGCACAAGAGCTGTGTAAGATTAAGGCAGACCAAACCCCAGCAAGGATTTGGGCACAAAGAGATAATACAGCCCTCGCTGAAGAGCTTCTAGCAACTGAGAGCTGCTAGGAAAGTCAGTTTTCTTTAAAGGCATGACCGCAGGTAGGCTGACCCACTCCAGGGCAGGCTCCACACCCAAGAGTATTTGGGCAGCATAAATTGAACTCAATGGGGTAAAAAAACAAAAAGGACATGAGGTTGGGTGAGTAAGGAGGTTGGAGTGGGTCTGGGAGGAGTTTGGGGCTGAATATGATCAAAATATATTGTATAAAATTCTCAAAGAACTAATGAAAACATTTTAAAACTTCTCTGTACATTACTAAGTGACACATTTCTATGTTCCTCCCTTCCTTTGTTTATCCTGGCTAATAATAAAACTGAGCACCCTGGAAGACAGGGTTGATGAAGGCCTAGTGTGTCCCTTGGAATCCCGAGGAATGAGCTACGTAATGGCGGAGGGGAGAGCAGGCATCCTCAGCACAGGGGCAGAGGCCAGAAGGGAACTGAACCAAGGAGTGGAAAGGAAGCCAGTGTTGGAGTAGATAAAGCTCTTGGTTCTGAGAAAAGAACCTCTGGCCCAGGCAGAGCTGAACATCCTAGGTGAATTGGTTTAATCATTTTGGCTTCAAGACAGTGGTGGTTTGAAGAAAATGGCCTCCATAGGGAGTGTCACTATTAGGAGGTGTGGCCTTATTGGAAGAAGTGTGCCACTATGGGGGTGGGCTTTGAGGTTTCCTATGCTCAAGCTAAAGTCAGTGATGCAGTTCACTTCCTGTTGCCTTTGAGTCAAGATATAGGACTCTCAAACTCCTTCTCCAGCACCATGTCTACCTCCATGCCACCATGTCCCACGGTGATGATGATGGACTGAACCTCTAACTGTAAGCCAGCTCCAATTAAATGTTTTTCTTTATAAGAGTTGTCATGATCATGGTGTCTCTTTGCAACAATAAAAAGCCTTACTAAGACAAAGACTACCTTAGAAAGGAAGGCTCACTGTAAGCTATGCTAAAGAGGTGGGAAGAATAATTACTCTTTTAAGGAGACACTGAGATTTTCCTTCTGAGAATTCCTGCCCCCAGGGCAGCAGTTTACAGACCACAACTGCGGGCGTACACACATGTGAAGTTTGCCTGATTTTCCTCTTTTCTATCTCTTTTCTCAGAGTGCTTTCCTAATATTTTGGGCTTTTTAGTCTCCCAATACTTGGGGCTTCCTCAGTCTTTCTCTAAGGCTTCCCTAGAGTTTTTAAAATGATTTACTTTTGCATGTGTGTACTTTGCTGAGTTTATGTGTGCAGCATGTGTAAGAGCTCTTGGAAGCTAAAAGAGGATGTTGTGCTCTCTGGAACTATGTCGCAGATAGTGTGAGCTACCATGCATGTGGGTGCTGGGAACTGAACTCAGGCCCTTTATGCAAGCAGTAAGTGCTCTTAACCACTGAGCAATTCTCTGTTTACATTATGGCACCCAACTTTTGGGGCATTAATTTATGAAAAAGTCATTTGCCTGAGGCTTTTTAACCACCAGCCCAGGTCAGGGCTGGGATTGGAATTCCAGCTCTAGGAACTGGAACCCAAACCTAGCCACCTGGTTCTGGAGAAGCACTAGCGCTCCCAGCTCCAAAATGAATGCACAGTCTCCATTTACATCAGATTGGCTGACAGTTGATAACCTCACATTCAGGGGGACCCTGCAGGTAAAGGAAGTGTACCCTCAAAGAGATGAGAATGAAAACCCAGTTCAGATTGATTTTGTCAACCTGGATCTAATGCCAAACAGTTCATTGTCAGCCTATTTAAGACGCAGTCGATTTGGGAAAAGGTTTCCAGGCAACAGCTATTCCAATTCCAGGTGTATAGTAAAGCTCAAGGTGTGACTCCATAGAAACTCCTCTACAAAGAATGCGTGACCATGAGGGGGGTTCTATAGCTAGAAGGTCTAGAATCTACTGTGGCCTCCGACCGATAGTATAGAGGTCAGCAGGCCACAATGTACAAGTGACATCTCCCCTAAGGGTGGGTGACAGTTTAGGGAGGGAAGAGTCTGGGACAATCATTCTGGGGGATTTGGGAGAGGTCTGCATCTATGGCAAAAAGTAGGTGAGGTCTACCTCCACAGATAGCAAAAGGGTCAGCAGGTCATCAACAAAATCTACTTCCATCCTTCTGGGTGGGAAAGCATATTTTATCCCCTCCATTGATAAGAAACCCCCATGTGTGTAACATTCCTGGTTTCCCTAATGACCTGTGGGAACAGGGACATTTGTGTCCCCAGTATCACACTTTTCTAGGGCATGATGTGAGTGTGGGAACATGGAAGCCCTGTGCATTTTTCGGTGCTTTTCCCACCATCTCCAGCTCTTCCCATTTCTTCGTGTAAGGACACTTGCAATCTCACAGCTGCTTCCATCCTTCCGTACTGTGTGTCTCTTTGAGAGCAGCCTACAAGGAGAGGAATGAGTAGGTGTAGTTAGGTACATGGAAATTCACATACTGTGTGCTCCTGATGAATGCAGCAGCCTGGTCTGGTTTTTTTTTTTTTAAGATTTATTTATTTATTATGTATACAGTGTTCTGTCTGCACGTCAGAAGAGAGCACCAGATCTCATTATAGATATTATAGATGGTTGTGAACCACCATGTGGTTGCTGGAAATTGAACTCAGGACCTTTGGAAGAGCAGTCAGTGCTCTTAACCTCTAAGCCATCTCTCCAGCCCCGCCCGGTCTGTTTTTCAGGCTGGCTTGAGCTCTGGCCTCCTGCTCACTTCCCAGCTTTAATGAGGAAAGGACAAAGACACAAGAACTGGCATCCAAGAGGAAGCACAAAGCTCTTTGGGAAACAGGCCAGACTTGTTTAGAAAAGCTCCTTAACTTTAGAGTCTAGGTGTTTGAGCGGCGAGACTAACGTGCTACACGGTGGTACCTGGCAGAGCAGCTGGTGCTGCCGAGCAGGGAAACTGCCTTGCTTCGGGCAGACAGAGGACCTGTCACTTTGGAGTACCACACTGGGTATTTGAGTGCGTTTAAGCAGCTCCACAACCCGCCTGAGGGCCTGCAGTTTTAGTGCATAGTTGCTAAAGCTACTTAGGAAGCAGAAACTGTGCTGTCCTTAAACAAGCGCAGTGACATCAGGGTGCACGCTCCAGGCATTCTGCCTTTTAGCATCAGGGTGCGTGCTTCAAGACGTGCTGCATCCTGTTTTCACTGACAGGCAGATGAGAAGCAGGGCTGCAACCACACAGCACCTCTGCCTCCCGCGTGTGAAATGTCCCCTCTACCCTGTCAGTGACTTTTGCAGTGGAGACGACAGATGTCCTAGTTTGCTCTCTGTTGCTGTGATCAACACCACGACCAAAAACAACCTGGCTTCCACTTCCATGTCACAGTCTGTCATTCAGAGACACCAGGGCAGGAGCTGAAGCAGAGACTGGAGGCATGCTGCTTACAGCATTGCTTTCTCTCTATGGTTTGCTCAGCCTGATTTCTTATTGTACCTCACGACCATCTGCCTAGGGGTAGCACCACCCATAGTGGGCTGCGCCCTCTTCACAGGCCAATCTGGAGGAGGTATTTTCTCAGTCTTCCTTTTCTCAGATGACCCTGGCATGTGTCAAGTTGACAAAAACCTAACCAGCACAGGCAGCCTATGTTGCCTTTTAAGAAAGGCAAAGTTATCCCCGCCTGCAGTTCTGTCTCAGCAGCATTTGGTGTGCTTTAACATACAACCTGGATGCAAAGAAGAAGCCAGGGGAGGTGATAAAGGCAAGGCTGATGTTGTGTCATAGGCTTGTTTGGAATGATGCTGGTGCTGCAAGCAAGGGGGAGATATATTTTGAGGACAGGTAGGTGGGTGGATAGATGGACAGATGGGTAGATGGAGTTGTGAATATATGAATGGATGTTGATATGTGGACAGGGGTATGTGCAGCAAGGGCTGCATTCCAGGCACGGGCACTAGAAAAAGTTTGGTCAGCCAGAGACATAATAACAACAAAATTGCAAGTATATGAGACACTTGTTTTGAGCTACCTTCTTTACTACTCCGAAACCTGGACAAGGAAACGCTCCTCAGAACAGCAGCTGAATGTGTTAGAGATGGCGTGTCTCAGGAGGAGTCTAGGTGACACATGAAGAGATAGGCTGCACAACGATGACATTAAGACACATCTCCATCTACAGAAGGAAGTAAACAGCAGGATACTGATGTGGGATTCCCCCCTGTATGCTGTAAATGTGTTTTATTGCCATTGGTTAATAAAGAAGCGTGGAGGCCCAAAAATGGAGGCTTATTTCCACCTTGTCTGAAGGTCAGAGAATTTGGGGATTGACAAGCATAGTTGCAAATCCCAACTCAGGATGTGATTGCTTGGCTCTTTTGACATTAAGATGGCTCCATGCCATCCTGACAGGTGGCCAGGATATGCAAATACAAAGAATAGATGTTCTTTGTAACGATGAGGTCACCTGGGGAAGGGCTGTCTTCAGGATAAGCGATCTAGAGCACCTGAGCTATCTAGACAACAGAATGCTAACGATTTGATGTCTTAGAGTGTGAAAGCGATTGACTGGGTGAGTTATCCTTTGTATCATGTTAATAAAGTCTTTGGTTATCTTTCTCCTCTCCCCCATTTATGTTAGGTATAAGAGCTGTGGAAAAATAAACGCAGGTGGATTTCAGTCACTGGAATGCCCTCCCAAAACTTTCTATGATTTCTGCCCTGTTTTTTTTTTTATGCATCATCATATTCTTATATTTCTAAAATTCCCATGCCCCTACCCTGTTAAGAAATATTTTTGACAAAGAAGCTGCTTTTGGTCAATGGCTTAACAGAATATAGCCAGGCTGGAAAAGATAGAGAGAGAGAGGAGGTGGAGTCAGAGAGAAGCCATGTAGCTGCTGCAGGAGACGGACGCAGGACAGAACCTTACCAGTAAGCCACAACCACATGGTGATACACAGATTAATAGAGATGGGTTAATTAAGATATAAGAGTTAATATCTTATAATTAAGATATAAGAGTCAGTTAGCAATATGCTTAAGCTAACTGGACAAGCAGAGTTTTAATTAATACAGTTTCTGTGTGGGTAATTTGGGTCTGGGTGGCTGGGAATGCAGCCTCTGGCAACAGGATATGGCAACAGCACTTGAGATACTTCAGCCATGTTATGAGAATGAATGATGGCAGATACCTGAAGATAGCACTGCTTGAAGGAGTGCACAGGATAAGGCGAAGAAGAAGCCCCCCCCACAAAATGCTGGATAGACAGCATAAACGAAGACTGTGGGGCCTTAGGCATGACAGTAATACAAGCATCTAGAACTTCCCAGGATAGGAACAACTGGAGAACCACTGTAAACGAGCTGCCTGTGCACACTTAAGCATTGCTGGGCATAATGATGATGATGATGATGATGATGATGATGATGATGATGGTATGTGGACAGGTAGATGAGTGGATGGATAGATGGTTAGATGTATAGGCTTGAGTCATGAATATATGAGTGGATGGATGATATGTGAACAGATAGATGGGTAGATGGAGCCCTGAGTATATGAATGGATGGGTGATAAGTAGATGCTGAATGGATGCATGCATGCATGCTTAGAACTGTGTGTCTATGAATGGACGGATGGATACTTGGATGGATGTCCAGATGCATGTGTGTGTGTGTGTGTGTGGATGACTGAGAAAATAAAAGTGTTTGGTCTGTGTCAGGTAAATGTCAGTGCCTCCCTCACAGAAGTCCAGAGATAGGCAGGCACACAGGCCCTGAATTCTTACTATGGGGCAGGTTTAGGGTCTTAGGGGCCCAAGATTCCTGGATGAGACATCCTTTTTAAGGGGTAAAGACCACTACCTCTGAGGAGGTGACATCTGGCCTGAGACAGAGCCAGGAGCCAGCTTCACACAAAGCAGAGTGTTACCGCCGAGAGATAATGACAGGACATTGCCACCGTGTGGAAACTACAGTGTGATAGTCCACATAGGCCCCAGGGACACAGCACACGCTCAGGTGCCTCCAAACCCACTTTCTTCTCTATATACTCCGAGACTGACCCACACAGGCACACTAAACCATGACTGGGCTCAGCCAGCGGGAAGCTCCATCAGGAGCTAAGAGATGGGGGTGGAGTTCAAGTCCTTGGGTCCCTGTTCCAAACAGTCTCCTGCTTGTGACTGGAGGCTTTCAGAGCTTGTTAAACACTCAAGCTCTGGTCTTTTTACCCAGGGGTTCCCAGATCCACTGTGCTTGACCCCTGGTGGCCACACCTCTGAGCAGATCTCCTGCTTATGCCTTTATCACAGCCCTTGCCACATAGCACGCCTCAATGGTTTTCATTTGAGCTTTGTATCCTGTGAGGACCATGACTGAGGGTCTATCAAGACCTTGGCCAGGAAACACATCCTCGACGTGTACTGGGACGGGCTGTCATTTGTAGGAGCAGGGCAGGAGGATCTCCTTGCTAAAGCAATGAGACACGAGCAAACATGGGTGCAGTGGCATCTCAATGACTAAGATTATTACCAGTGTCAGCATGGAAGGAGGAGAGGGGAGGGTGAAGCCCTGGGGAGATGCTGGCGTTGCTATGGCAATGGTTGTGATTGAGGAGAGTTTATACACATGGGAGAAGGAAAACTGAAACCCACTGGTCACGCACCTAAGAAATGAAGGGGCAGCTTAGTCACCAGGAAGGTGTGGCTAAGCCAAGGCTGGGGGACCAGAAGGTGATGATGGAGCGCTGTTAGGACATGGGGTGGGATCAGGGATACGCCAGTTGTCACAGTTGTCACTCCTGGATGGAGTGCTGCTGCTTATGCTCCAGTGCACAGGACAGACAGACACACAGAGAACTGACCAGCTCAAATGTTAACAGTCCTGAGGTCAGGGCAGTAATGAGGGACAGTGAAACCCCAGGGTGTGACACAGAGACCTTTGAGCATGAGTGAATTGCTCAGATTTCCCTGCCCCTGTGCCAGGATCCCAGGGCTCTGGCCATCAGGCAGTTTAGAAGTATATTGCTTTTTGTACCAAACCTGACAGAATCAAGTGAGGGGGATGAAGGGCTTACTTATTGTGTGAAGGCACAGTAGGGCAGGAGACCTCAAATCCCGGTGACAAGGGAGAAGAAAGAAAGAGACAGAGCAAGCGAGAGAATGCCTCTGGTAGCTGGCTCTTTCCCTTCCACTCCTATTCCGTGAGGCATCTTAGCTAATTTTCCCTGGAAAAGCTCTCAAACACCCATCGCTGCGCCTCAGTCTCACAGGTGGTTCAATTCAGCCAGGAAGACAGCGAAGAGAAACTGTATGCCTGCCGCCGCGGTCCGGTCCTGTGGGAGGGCAGACCTGCTCTGTGGGAGATGGTTTGTCTTGAGTGTGGTCGGTTATGAAGAATTCCTGGAAGGAAACTGTGCCTGCCGAGGCTGACCAACTAAAATTTCACTAAAATTGACTGTGGAGAGGTTTGAATGCTGTGGGTCCAAGATCCTAATTATGATTTATTGTGGGCTGGCTCTCTTTAGCCCACGAAACGGCCATTTCTTGGCTCTGCTATGTCAGCCCTACCAAGCTGGCAAGTAGATAAAAACCTTTTAGAATGTTTTAGTAACCCAGCGTTTTCTCTTTTTTCCCAGTGTTCTCTCAACCACTTTAAATGATTTGGTAAAAGAACACTTCAAATATACAGGGCAGAGTTGAGCCTCATGGGTGGGTTCTAGGCCCAGCACCATAACAACAAAATAGACAAAACTCAAGACACAAACAGAGGATAAACTACCTACCTCTTTTTCCTCCTGCACCATTAGTCAGCACAGCCATGCCCAGGTGTTAACACAGAGCTTCTTAGGTGCAGGCCACAGGACATCTGGTTAGTGGGCCTTGGGGACACAGGGAAGGACTTCTTAAGAACCTTTGCCATGGTGACCACCCACAGTTGGAGTTTGGGTTGGAGATGAATTCAGTTTTTGCAAGTCCTGGGGCGCTGGCAGCGTCTTCCATCTTCCTTGGCGCGGGGACTTCCAGAAAAGACTTCCAACCTTGGCATCTTAGAACAGCGTTAGAATGTCACTGTGGCCCGAGGCTTTGGGGGCTGCGAAGACAGGTGCAGCTACCCATTGGACCCCGTATGGGCTTGGTGGGCCCCACAGCAAGCCGTGATAGCTGGGGCCATGAAGGAGGGAGGCAGAAGGTTTTAAGTAAGAGCGTGGGCAGTGCTGTAATCTGAATAGCTTTCACCTTTAAGCTGAGCCCCTGCTGAGTCCCTTAAAAGCGGCATAAACGTCTCCTTTCCGAGTTTATAAATCGGTTCCAGATGGCAGGATGAGAAGGCAGGGCAGTGACATATTGTAGATGAGGCAAGTCCTGCCCCTGGGTGTCTGGGGAAACCCCTGACCACAGAGAAAGTCAAACTTCCATACAGACTCATCTCTCCCAGGGGTCACTGCCACTCCGCAGGAAGAGAACAGCCTACACCAGCAGGTTGAATTGGAGCCTCCTGTGTCCGTCTGGCCCGTGACTGTGAAGCCATTTGGAGAAAGGGTCTTGGAAGAGGTGGGTAAGTTAATATCTTAGTTTCATTTCTGTTGCTGTGCTAAATCACCAGGACAAACCGCCACTTAGGGAAGAGAGGTTTGTTTCAGCTCACAGCTCCAGGTGCCAGTTCATTCTTGTGGGGAAGTGAAGGAGGCAGGAATTTGAAGCTTCTGGTCATGTGACATCCACACTCCAGAGCACATTGAAGAACGTGCTCACTTTCCCTGCTCTTAGACAGCCCAGGACCTAAACTCAGGGAATGATATATCCCCGTTAGGGTTTCTATTGCTGTGAAGAGACACCATGACCATGACAAATCTTATAAAGGAAAACATTTAACTGAAGTGGTGGCTTCCAGTTTCAGAGGTTTAGTCCATTATTATCATGGCTGGGAGCATGGTGCATGCAGGCAGACATGGTGCTGAAGAAGTAGTTGAGAGTCGTACATCTTGCAAGCAGCAGGAAGTAAACCGTCTCACCGGGTGTGGCTTGAGCATATAATAGTCCTCAAAGCTTACTTCTACACACTTCTTCCAACAAGATGACACCTCCTCCAGCAAAGCCACACCTCCTCCAGCAAAGCCACACCTCCTCCAGCAAAGCCACACCTCCTCCAACAAAGCCACACCTCCTAGTAGTACCACTCTCTTTGGGGTTCATTTTCTTTCAAACCACCACATGGCGCCTCCCCCTTTCAGGCTTAGTTTCCCCACATAAATTCAGACAATCCCCTTACCCCACCCCAGACATGCCCACCGGCCAGTCTAGACAACTTCATTGAGACATCCTTCCCAGGTGATTCAAGGTTGTGGGCCAAATTGACAGTTTAAAACTGAGGGATGTTGGGAAGAGATTATGTCGCCCTTGAATAAATCCAACTGACAAGTGTCCCTAAAGAGAGAAGACTCAAAGTCAAAAGGGGGAGGGATGTGAAAATGTTAAGATTCATTCCCTAGAGCCAGGTGGTGGTAGCACAGGCCTTTAATCCCAGCACTGGGGAGGCAGAGGCAGACAGATCTCTGTGAGTTCGAGGCCAGCCTGGTCTACAGAGCGTCCTTCCAGGACACCCAGAGCTACACAGTGAAACCCTGTCTTGAAAAACAAAACAAAACACAGCAAAAAGATTCATTCCCTAGGGGAGACATAAACAACATCTCCTTCTCCTAAGTCTCGACTTCACCCTGGGGAACCAAGGAGTTCATTAGGCTTCCTCACAGAGCAATGGATTAGGGGCTGCAGCAGGAGCATTGGTGATCTGGATGTAGACACCGGAAGGTCTACATCCAGCAGAGATGATGGTTTTTCAGTGCTGTGTGGTGGGACCTCCTCCCTGGTCTGGTCATATCCCACCTATATGCTGTCTCCCCAGGTTACATGCAGTCAGGGCAGAATTGCACACAACTGGTTAAGAGCGGTGGCTGAATACTCAGGTGAGGGTCTCCCCCACCTGCTCCCCACTATAACCAGGTCCTCCCTCGATTCCTTCTGTGAGTGAAGGTAAACAGTAGACAGGTCCAACTGTGGTGAGCTTTTGTGCACAATCTCAGGAGTGCTGAAGATGGCGGCTGTTTGGTTTGGGGGAATCATCCTGTACATCAGATGGAGAGTTTGGAGCTATGGATCTACAAGCCCAGGAACACTTAGGCCTGTAGGTAACCCTCAGGGGTCAGGAAAGAGGCATGAAGACTTAGAGTTTCCACAAAAGATCAGCCCCGCCACCACTAGGCTGAATGTCTGGCCTTCAGAATGGCGAAAGACCCTATTGTATGGTTTAACATCACTGGGCTCATGACGCTTTGGTATGGCAGCCACTGGAAACACATGTTTCTTCAAAGGAATTTTAAAAAACCCAACTAACATTGAGTAACTAGTCCTGTCAGTTAGTTTTCTAAACACTGTGCCCAAGTGTCTAACAGGAAGATCTGAAGGGGAAAGCGATTCATTTGGCTCACAGCAACTCGAGCTGGGCCACACCCTGGCCCTATCCTGTCTTTTCTTTTTCTTTTTCTTTTCTTTTTTTTGGGGGAGGGGACAGGGTTTCTTTGTAGCTTTTGGAGCCTATCCTGGAACTAGCTCTTGTAGACCAGGCTGGCCTCGAACTCACAGAGATCCGCCTGCCTCTGCCTCCCGAGTGGTGGGATTAAAGGCGTGCGCCACCACTGCCCGGCTTCCTGTCTTTTCTTATGAAAGCTCTGATCCCTTATAAGAGCTTCACTCTGAGGACCCCATTTAACCTTTGTTACTTTCTCTCTCCAAACACAGTCACTGTAGGGCTATATGTTTGTTTTGGGGGCACAGTTAGTTTAGGAACTTCTGCCACTAAAGCCATGACAGTCTCTTTGCTGTGCTGCTCTGTCCCTTACCTCATTGTAGACTTGTAGGGGATGTAAATCCCTGAGCCAGGTTTCTGCAGAGTCTGAGGAACTTAAATTATTGTTGAATAAACTTGGATCCTTTGACCCAAGCAAGAGCATCTATATGTTCGTCACTGCAGGAAAAGAACATCTATATGTTCATCACTGCATGGCCATGCTCACCCTGCACGGACATGCTCACCTCTTCATGGGCATGCTCATCACTGCACGGACATGCTCACCTCTTCATGGGCATGCTCATCACTGCACGGACATGCTCACCTCTTCATGGGCATGCTCATCACTGCACGGACATGCTCACCTCTTCATGGGCATGCTCACCACTGCACGGACATGCTCACCTCTTCATGGGCATGCTCACCTCTTCATGGACATGCTCACCTCTTCATGGACATGCTCACCTCTTCATGGACATGCTCACCTCTTCATGGGCATGCTTACCACTGCATGGACATGCCCAACTCTTCATGGACATGCTCATCACTGCACGGACATGCTCACCTCTTCATGGGCATGCTTACCACTGCATGGACATGCTCATCTCTTCGTGGACATGCTCATCACTGCATGAACATGCTCATCACTGCATGGACATGCTCATCACTGCATGGACATGCCCAACTCTTCATGGACATGCTCATCACTGCACGGACATGCTCACCTCTTCATGGGCATGCTCATCACTGCACGGACATGCTCACCTCTTCATGGGCATGCTCATCACTGCACGGACATGCTCACCTCTTCATGGGCATGCTCATCACTGTATGGACATGCTCACCTCTTCATGGGCATGCTCATCACTGCATGAACATGTTCACCTCTTCATGGGCATGCTCATCATTGCATGGACATGCTCACCTCTTCATGGGCATGCTCATCACTGCATGGACATGCTCACCTCTTCATGGACATGCTTACCACTGCATGGACATGCTCATCACTGCATGAACATGCTCACCTCTTCATGGACATGCTTACCACTGCATGGACATGCTCATCACTGCATGGATGTAAAGAAGACAATCAGGTAGGTACCAGAAGATATGGATCATGGTACACAGCTCATTATATGTCTATTTTATGAAAACTTTACCTTCTAACTTTATGATACAGCTTGAATGCAAACTGTCTCTCATAGGCTCTGAACACTCGGTGCCCAACTTACCGTACTGGGAAATTGAGAAGGCTGGAACCTTTAGGAAGTGGAACCTTGCTGGAGGAAGTAAGTCACTAGGGGTGGGTCCTGGGGGTTTGACCCAGCCCTACTTCCTGTTGCACCCTCTTCTTCCTGACTACAGGCAGATACAACATGACTGACCAGCTGTCTTCTGCCGCCATGCCTTCCCCATCATGAGTGCCTGTATCTTTTCAAACCATAAGCCAAGATTCTCAAGCTGCATCTTGTAGGATATTTGGTTATAGCAATGAGAAAGCTATTATACTTGATGACTATGGAACACAGCCATCTTACTACATTGTTTGGGGCAAAAGAGTAAGTTCTCCTGTAGAATAAATGAAGCTATTTGAAGGATTTTAAAAAAAGTTCAGCTGGGCAGTGGCGACTCACACCTTTAATCCCAGCACTCAGGAGGCAGAGGCCAACCTGGTCTACAGATCAAGTTCTGGGACAGACAGGACTACACAGAAAAACCCTGTCTTGAAAAACAACAACAATAAAAATTCAATTTTTGATTTAATTCAGGCACAGATGTTTATAGGGTTGTTCTCTAGACTGGGGTAACAGGGTCGAGGACAAGCAGCTTCCTGGGCTCTGCATCCTTAGACCAGTTCTTCCAGCAGGCTCTGCCCATAGGTGTCTGCCCGGGAACTTTAAAAACACTCAGGATATTGGGCATGGTGAAGTCTTTAACCCAAGTACTTGACAGGCAGAGGCAGGTGGATCTCTACAATTTTAAGGCTAGCCCAGGTGATATAGTAAGTTCTAGGTTAGCCAGGGCTGCACAATGAGATCCTGTCTAAAAATATACAGATGCCTGGGCCGGTCCTTGACCAAAAGAATCAGATTCTGAGGGAGGAGGGACCTGAACTGTCAAGAGCACTTGTGTGGCATGGAGGAAGTCACATCTCGGCTGCAAACCCAGCATCCAACTGATGGCAAGATTTTGTGGCTGGGGGGAGTGAATGAGGCTTCTGCTAAGGAGTGGAGAACCTCCCAGAAATGGGCCCCCAGACTCCTCAACTAAAGAGCGACACATTCATTTTCCTCCTGATTAGGAGAATCTGGCCTGCTGGTGACCCCGATACAGCTTTCCGTAGAGAGAGTCATAAGGCTGAGGAGCACTAACGGAGTCATCCCATTTCCACAGCATCTCAAAGCAGACACCTTCTATCTGGCTCCTCCTCCATATTAGTCACTTATCCTGCCATCCCTAAATTAGCCTGTGCATAGCCATATGCATGTCAGGGAAGCAGTGACTGATGGCTTGTCCCAAAATGGAAATGCAGATGACAGAAGTTGCCTGTAAAATAGCCCGGGGATTATTATTTTTAAGACCTCACGTGAGAAGCTCGGTCTGGGCAGGAAAAGGAGCCAAGTGGCCTTGACCCAGGCAAGCTGCTGCAGGGTGGCTCAGCAGCCCTGAGGGGCGGGACAACTCGCTGCTGGTATAGCGGTCTAGACACCACTGCCCCCACACCGGACTGTGAGGTCCTGGAATCCTGTCACGGCTCCATACACCCCAGTGATTGCCACAGCACCCAGCAGGATGCAAGGCACAATCAGGATTCAACCGCCAGGTTTTTCAGGAAAGATGAGGCAAGTCAGCCGTGGCATTAGCCTCATTGAGGCTAATGAGGGGCACGTGCCCGTTACCTACTGAGAGGCCCCTCCCGTCCCTCCTGGAGATGGGGGTGAGACGCAAAGAGCAGAGAGGATGGTAGCAGACTGGCCTCTTCTGAGCTCAGTCACCGGCCGTTAGGAAAAAGGGCACGGAAGGAAGCTGTGTCTTCAAGGAAGAGGTGTGTTGCCATGACTGTCTTTAAGGTAAGATCTCCATGCAAAGTCTTTTTGAAGGAAGAAAGCCAACACGTCAAGGCCCCTTGGATCCCCTCATCTGTCAGCAGTGTTTGGAATGTCACACGTGGTGGGTAGTGTGTTGAGAACAATGCTGTGCAGCCATGGCTTGCCTCCCTGGTGGAGGATACCATCCAGCACGGAGGCAGACTCAGGGTTGAAAAATCCCAGCTCCATGGTACATGAGGGGCTGGAGAGATGGCTCAGTGGTTAAGGGCACTGGCTGCTCTCCCAGAGGACCCAGCACCCACATGGCACCTCACAACTGTCTGTAACTCCAGTTCCAGGGAATCTGACACCTTGATACCAAATTCACATAAAATAAAATTAAATAATTTTTTTAAAAGATGGTACCTGAGAAACTCTGAGACTCAGAGGAGGCACACAGACCCTGCCTGAGGGAGGGAGCAGCCACATTGGGCCATCTCCGTCCAGAAGAGTCAGGGCAAGGGCAGCCTTTTGCTCTCTGATAGTGGAATCACTTCACGGTCTGGCCAAGCAGTTGACTTTAGAGAGTGAGGGAAAGCCCCTGGGTAGAAAGTGTGGAGGACCCAACAGGATTATCAAAAAGGCTGTATGGTCCTAGTTCATGGTGAGGCAGCCTTAAACATATGTCCTCAACAGCAGCACTCACAGTGTCGCTGACTCCAAGGGTTGTGTGACAAGAACAAGTGGGTTTGTCTTGGTACCTGTCAGTTGTAGTGTGATCTGGCTGAGGATGGAGAGCCATGTTCGATACCAGCTAGTCACCTCTTCTAACTCAGCAGTTATGGCAAGTCTCAGTTAAAAGCTGGCCCTGGCCAGAAGAACCTCATTCCCTCAGAACATGCATGCTCTGCCCGGTGACAGTACAGATGCTTGTCAATGTCTGAAGTTTAATGGTAGATGTTGCTCTTATTTTTAGCCTTGAATTGTGATCATTGGCTATTAATACAAAAGAAGATGGTTTAGATGTGGGATGTGCTCCTGTTCTTCCAGATGGAGATGGCTGCTGTGTGGCAGGTGTTTACATTTATTCCGGAAATCTGTTCTTTCTGTTTCCCTTTGCCAGAGGCTGCCTTACAATCTTTCCTGGGCTGGGATGAATGTCAAGTTCTTCATCTGCATCATGCAGAACATGAAACTGCGCCAGAGAAAAAGGTTATTTGACTCAAGCATCTCAGCGGTGCACAACAGCCATGCTTACCTCCACTCAGATGGGTGCTCTGCTTAGTGACCTCTTCTAACTCAGCAGTTATGGCAAGTCTCAGTTAAAAGCTGGCCCTGGCCAGAAGAACCTCTTTCCCTCAGAACATGCATGCTCTGCCCGGTGACAGTACAGATGCTTGTCAATGTCTGAAGTTTAATGGTAGATGTTGCTCTTATTTAACTCCCTCCGGGTGACTGAATTAAGACTTCTCATGAGGGCTGGGCAGGGTATACCACATCTTTAATCCAGAACAGCCGCACAAAGAGACCCTGTCTCAAAACAAAACAAAGAAACAAAAATAGATTCCTCATAGCCACCTCTTCGCTGCTTGCCTCTCTGTGCCAACAGCTCTAAGCTGAGCATTGCCCTAAGAGAACAACTATGGGCTCCATTGGGTCACAGGTACAGTTCAAGAGCTCCATCTTCGTAGGGCTCATGAATAGATTTCCCATTTCAGAACTGTGCATGAAGAAGGTGGCTGAGGAGGTTCGTTTATGTACACCCCCATGAATTCTCTCCCAGATCCCGTCTGTGAATAAGGCTTCAGCATTTTACACACAGCGTAATATCATTAGATATTTAAATGCCTTGTACCCTGGACGCACCACAATGAGAAGGGAGAGGATCTTCATCAAGAGTGTTTTCAAGCCGGGCAGTGGCGGCGCGTGGCGGCGCACGCCTTTATCCCAGCACTCAGGAGGCAGTGGCGGCGCACGCCTTTATCCCAGCACTCAGGAGGCAGTGGCAGGTGGATCTCTGAGTTCGAGGATCTACAGAGTGAGTTCCAGGATAGCCAGAACAACACAGAGAAACTGTCTCAAAAAACCAAAAAGAAAAAAAGTTTCTTCAAATATGGCCGGAACCCACTCCGAGGAGCCACTAAAGTTGTTCGGTATTGTTTGTAAAAGTTTTCCAGGAGCTAACGTTTTTGGAAAATATCCAAGATTGTACCAAGATGCACTGGGAAAGTTATGTGCCGTGAGGGAGTCATTAGAGCCGAGCTGAACTGAGTCACCCACAGGCATTCCTGTGTGTGGGAAGCTGTCAAGGGCAGTTTTCCCTGAGTCTGAGAGACATCGGCGACTACCTCCTCCAGATGAGGAGACTGATGGTGGTCCTGTGGCCGGTCCGAAAACTAGGGTAAAATCAGAGCTAGCCACACTGTGTGTCAATATTCTGCTCCTGCCCATGAAGGGGGCGTGTCACCTGCACGGGGTGACTGAGGAAGTACTGTGTGTGCTAGTCTGGGTTACTGGTTAACCGTGCAATTGGGGGTGCCTGTCAGGTATACATTGGGGGTGCCTGTCAGGAGCCCTCATGAGTGAGATTAGGACCCCAACAAAGGAGGCTCAAGAGGGATCGCTCACCCCTTCCATCATGACATTGCAGTAAGAAGGTACAATTGCAGTCTCCCACAGACTGACAGTGCGACTCACGGATCTCCTGCCGCAAAGGTCCCAGGGGTTCTGCTTCATATCCTGTGTTCTGGGCTAGCTTAATGAGCAGTCACCTTCTCCAGTGTCAGCAGTCACCATGGTGGAAGGAGACGGGCATGGCTGGAGTCCTGTTCATTTTCCCAAGGATTCCGGTCACTTGCCCCGTGTCAGTTAGCTAATCCGGACTCTCAACTTGTCTGGATTCTGAGTCACTGTAGAAATATACCTCTGTGTGTATCTTTAAGGGGGTTTCCAAATGTTTAACTGCAGAGGAAATGCCTACCCTACATCAGGGGCCACCGTGCCACAGGCTGGAATACCAGCTTCATCCCTCTGTGCTTCCTAACTGCAGACAGTGCGAGCATCCTCAGGATCCCGCCACCATGCTGTCAGCACCATGATGGGTTTGTAAGTCTTTCCTTCTTGATGTTGCTTTGGCCAGAGTAAGGAGAACAGCAACCAACATGCCCTTTCTCTCAGAATGTCAGTCAGCGAGGAGGGGTCTGGAAGCAGAATGGCTATAGGAAGCCAACTACTGTCTACCTCATAAGACCACATATGTGTTCTCTGGGGGTCCCAGGACAACTGACTATTTGATCATCACCCAGGGATGTAGGATAGGCACCCCACAGAGAGATGATATGTGGTCGGGGTAGAAAATACTTTTACCTGCTCAGACCCCTAGAATCCACATACACATACACATGCATACGCACACATACACTCACACACAGAGGCACACAGAGAGAGACATACACATACAGACACACACACAGAAGTACACACAAACAGACACAGAAACATACAGACACAGAGACAAAGACACAAACATATGCATGACACTAAGTGTTCATTTTTTGGAACTTATTTTTGCCTAGACTTTTTTTTTTTTGTCATGTAGCCCAGGCTGTCCTTGAATTCATTTTGTAGTCCAGAATCTTGAACTTCTCTGACCCTCTGTCTACCTCCAGAACGCTGAGATTATAGGTATGCACCACCTTGTTTAAGGGGGGCTGGGGATCAAACCCAGGGCCTCATGGATGCTAGGCAAGCACTCTACCAGCTAAGCTACATCCATATCTCTGTTCTGACTAGATATTACAGGCCGGTGCCTGGAGGGCTGGCTATGGTCCCTGCTGTGGACAATCTGAAACTCACAGGAGAAAAGCCTACTGAGACTTTGGCTCATGGCCAGGGGCCAGGGGATGTGGATAAATGGTTTTTTTCCCTGGCCTGGGCTCCCTGGCTGCCCTGTGTCTGCCTGCAGTCCTGCCCTGCAGTCCTGCCCTGCAGGGGCTGTTTGCAGAACTGAGTGGGAGCCACAGGACAGCACATTTCCATGTAAGTGCAGCGTGGGTCTCAGCCGCTATTTTCAGATTCCAGTGATCTCAGCCGCTGCTGGATGAAAAAAAGACAATTTTTTTAGACTGAAACTGTACACTTTCCCCTTCAAAGTCGTGGCAAAGTCTTCTTCATTCATGAATTGAATTCCTGCGAAACTCTTAAAAGCAGCGATGTGTATGAGTTTTCAGGCGGTCTCTAAAGGTACCCCATCTGCAGGGCTCAGCCTGGAAGGCGAAGGAATGTGGGACAGCTTTTCCCCATGGGCCATGCAAGATTTTCTTCCAGTGCTTTGGTCCATTGAGCTAGAAGTGGAACCATCACCCCTTGAGGCTTCCTGCACTGAGTGCCTGGTAGCCATGGGTTGGGACTGCCACTGCCCCATGGGAGTCCTCATGGGAGTCCTCAGAGGCACCTTCCATAGGCAGAGAACAGTGGGTTTTTAAAAGAGTTTGCTTCTTTAAAAAAAAATTCTCAGCTGGGTGGTGATGGTGCAAGCCTCCCATTCCAGGAGGCTGAGGCAGGCAGATCTCTGAGTTCAAGGCTAGTCTATCTACAGAGAGTGAGAGAAGGTTCCAGGATTGCCAGGGTTATACAGAGAAACCTGCACTGAAAAGAAAAATCTCACAATAGGGCAGCTGTACATACGAACTCACAGCGACTGTGGCAGGATGCACAGAGCTGCAAGTTCAGCCCGGACCAATGCCATCAAGAAGACAGGAGGTGGCACAAAGGGAAGCCCCAGCCCCAGCTGAGAAGCTTTGGGTAATAGAGTTGCCAGGAGATGGAAAGGAAGCCAGTGTTGGAAGAGAGAAAAAGCTTCTGGTCACAAGAACAGAACCTCCAGCCCGAGGAGCTGAGCATCCTGGCTGTGCTGTTTCAGTCATTTTGACTTCAAGACCACCCCTACAAAGGCGGCAGGTTCACCTTAAGCCATGCTGAAGAGGTGGGCAGAATAATTAGTCCTTTAATGAGACACCAAACTTTTCCTTCTGGGAAATCCTGCCCCCTGGACTGCAGCTTACAGACCACAGCGTGTGCGCGTGTGTGTGTCCCTGCTTCCAGTACAGCAGCTTACAGACCACAGCGTGTGTGTGCGTGTGTGTGTGTCCCTGCTTCCAGTACAGCAGCTTACAGACCACAGCGTGTGTGCGTGTGTGTGTCCCTGCTTCCAGTACAGCAGCTTACAGACCACAGTGTGTGTGTGTGTGTGTGCGTGTGTGTGTGTCCCTGCTTCCAGTACAGCAGCTTACAGACCACAGTGTGTGTGTGTGTGTGTCCCGTTTGCCTGTTTTTCCTTTTCCTTTCTTCTCTTTTCTAGTGCTTTCCTAACATTTTGGGTTCACTATTCCCTCAACAGTTTGGGCTTCCTTGGTCTTTCTCTAATGCTTCTCTCCCCGTCGTGTGTCTGCCCTTTATGCTAGGTTAAGGCATTACTTTTCCCTTCTCTCCACTGGGCAGGGGCTGAGGTTCTACAGCTTGAGGCTTTTCTTTTAAACTCCAATAACAATACCTAAGTGCTAACATTTGAGTCCATTCTTAAGTTATTTTATTAATGAGACTAACCCCAAAGGGGACCCCCTATATTCCCTTTATCACTACGAGGGCTGGCAACCTCTGTGTGTAAGAAACTGACAAGCCAATGTTTGTAGGGATTTAATTTGCAGAAAAAATTACATATGTGGAAATAACATTAAAAATAAACCAACAAAAAACCCAAATAATAACAACTAAAGGTGGCAGTGGGTTTCCAGAGGAGCTCAGGGTCAGGCCTTCCGCCAACTGCTGTTCTGCAGAACTTGGGGCGCTCCACCCTAGCCCTTGTGTCATGGGTATGACTGTAGCTATGGATACCTCAGCAGAACAGCCTTAAAGCATAGTACCCGCCCCCATCTGAGAACATGCATCATGGGAACTTGGGCCACTGCAGTTCCTGAGGACTGAATGGCCAAGTGCTTCTTTTAGTGTCCAGACGTGTGACCCTCACCACTCACCAAGTGCCATTTCACCACCAAGGACAAGTGCTGGGATATTCATTATATTCCACAACTTACCAAAGATCCAGAGCTGGTGTTTACTGGGGTCCTGGCTCAGCTTTCTGTGGGGAGCCGGGGTACACTCCGATAGGGAGTCCCTTTTCTGTCACAAGTCAGCAAAAATGCCTTTGTCATGGTTAATATTTTCAACCTGACAGACTCTAGAGTCACCAAGGACACAAGCCTCTGGGCATGTCGCTGAAGAATGTTCTAGATTGGGTTAACTGGAGTAGGAAGACCGTCCACTTAAATGTGGGCAGCACCATTTCATGGTCTGTGATCCCAGACTATCTATAAAGGAGAGGCCATCTGGGCATGAGCCAAATGCTTGCTACTGCCAATGCAACGCGCCCAGCTGTCTCAAGCTCCTGGGGCATGCCGTCCCTGCCACAGGAGCCGAAAGAAACCTTCCTTTCCTTAAGTGTCCTTTGTCAGGCATTCTGTCCCAGCAACATGTAAAACAACTGATAGTCTCCAGTCCCAAGAAATCTGGGTGACGTGGACTGTCTGGAGGCTTTTGTTAGCAGAATGAAGACTTGGCTGGAAATAATCATTTATGTTGTACTTGGGTTTTTTTTTTTAAATAAAAATTTATTTCAAAGAGCAGATACATACAACCAAGACGACAAATGGCCACGGAACAATCATAGTTTGTCTTAATAAATAACAAAATCCCATTTATATCTCTTAAAATCTATATAACACATTATACATTTAAAATAAATAATCCCTGCGGGTCTAGACACAGCCCAGGTGTCTGGGGTAAGAGGGATGGCTAGGTGGGACCCATTGATCCTGGTACCCAAGGAGTCTCCTCCCCAGCCTCTGCTCTTTCCATCCTGCAAGGGACCGCAGCACATGCCGGTGCTTTGGGACTGGCCTTCCCAGTGCCCCTGTCTTGTTGGGGCTTATTGCTTCACAGTCGTTTACATCTTGACAGGAATGGTTTCCTGGTTGGTTCTGAGCATGGGTCTTCGTAACTGCTAGGGGTGGGGGACTCCATCTCAGTTTCTATCCACAACCTGGTGCTTTCCTGCTATTCTGCGGCTGGTGGTTCATGGATGGGACATTTGTGGCATCCTGTCCTTTTACCCTGCACATTCAGGAAGCAGGAGAGCAGGATGACCTGGGCTCACAGACTATATAACATTCTGCACTAGGTACCTGAGAGGGGTGGGCTGCCTGGGTGCCGCAGCCCAGTCCTGCCTGTCACCATGCAGGCTAGAGTTCAGTGGTTAGCGGGCATTGTGCACCTGCCAGGCTGGGGCTGGCTGGGCCATTGGGCCTCGGCCCATTAAGGCAGTGGGACACAGCCCAGGCAGGTTCCCCACTGTCATTCTGAGCTCCACATCTGTCTAGACAGCAAGTCTCAGGGTAGCTTGTGAGTTGCCCCCAGGGGCATGTGCAAAGGCGAATTTTCCTTCTTAGGACAGGATCCTTCATTTCAGCTTTTCCAAGGATAGTGTGAGTAAGATGGGTCCAGGCACTCCAGAGGGCTCGTGGTCAGTGTTCCTTCAGCCTAAATGCAAAGGATATGGTGACAGAAGGCCACACAGCAGACGCCAAGCACATACAAAATGCACAGACCCTAAGCAGGGACAGCCCTGTGCTCTCCCTGAGATGCCTTGCTGACTGGTGGGCCAACTACGTGCCCTTCCCACGGCTTCTTGGTGGCAGGGACTGAGGAGGAAGGGGGAACAGTTGCTGGAGAAACTCTCTTGGCTGGGAAGCCACAGCTCAGCAAACGCTACCAAGAAGGCAATTTCCTCACAGTCCTCTCACTGGGAGTCTGAGGAGACATTCACAGAATCACACCTACACAGAGGCACTTATTAGACAAGGAAGGATGGTGACAATGTGTGCCCAAGCCAGGACAAGTGGTTAGCTCTTTCCTTCCTGTCAGGCTGCCTGGAGTTGCCTTAACTCCAGAGAGGCCACAGTGGACTTACGGAGCCTGGATTCCTGCAGTCGGCCTGGGACAACTCAGTTCCTTGTGTATGAGGCGTATCAGGAACTGCACCCCAAACAGAGAAAAGACATTGTCACCATGTGAAGACAGAAGCAGAGGCTTTTTGAGGCTTGCTGGACTGCATGGTTCCTCTGAAGCACCCACAGGCTCATGCCCCATGGAGACACTGTCATCAGAGCAGAGACCATGCCGCCATCTGGCCTGAGGTGAAGGCTGCCTTTTACTAAGTCCTCGGGATTATCCAGATGCTTGCCTCAAACCAGGATTGTAGCACAGACTTCAAAACCGAGCCAACCACAAGATGCTCAATGGAAAAAAGATAGAAAATGAAGGGGAGACACCTATGAAGGGGACAGTGACCAGCAGAAAGGGGACTGCCCACTCCCAGCATCTGCCTCCAAGACGCTGGGGACCTGAGTGTCATGAACTGAGCAGGAGACTAAAAGTCACAACCCTGACTGTTCCACTACCCAGGCAGCAGGAATGTGGTCCCCTAGCATCCCTGAGGAGGTGAGCTCAGGTCCCTGAGTCCTCAGCCCCTGACTGGGAAGGGGGTAAAACTGGTTTGTTTTAAAGGAAAAAAACAAAAACACTGGAAAGAGGAAGGGCCTACCTGAGTTTTAGGGCATTTATTTGTGTATGTATAATTTGAGGAATCCTCTCAGGCAGCCAAACTCTAAACAGTTCTCAGTGCCGTGCTGGGCAGGGTGTATAGCAAAGCACTCTCTACTGAGCCATATCCTCAGTCTTACATAGTCAAGGATGACCTTGACCTTCTGATTCTACTGCCTCTACCGCTCAAGTGCTGGGATTCCAGGTGTGTAGTGTTGGGATTACAGGTGTGTAGTGTTGGGGTTACAGGTGTGCAGTGCTGGGGTTACAGGTGTGAAATGCTGGGATTACAGGTGTGAAATGCTGGGGTTACAGGTGTGCAGTGCTGGGGTTACAGGTGTGCAGTGCTGGGGTTACAGGTGTGCAGTGCTGGGGTTACAGTGCTGGGGTTACAGGGATTACAGGAGTACATCACCACTCCCAGTTTAATATAATGCTGCAGATTAAACCCGAGGCTTTGTGTACACTAGGCAAGCACTCTACCAGCTGAGCTACATCCCCATCATTTTTGGCTCTTCTTCAAGACAGGGTCTCATTCTGTAGTCAAGATTAGGGATGAAATTTATTATACAACTAGGGCTAGCCTCAAATTTGTGGCAGTTGTGTGCTTTCTGAGTGCTGCAATTATGGGCCAGTGGGAGGTCGATAGGTCAGCAGGCATGGTCCGAAGGGACTGTGGGATCCCAACTCCTTCCTGTTTCTCTATCTTGTTCCTGGACTGAAATACCCAAAGCTATAGGCCAAACTGAACCTTTCAACCTGACTGCCTGGTGTTTGCCATAGCGACTGACGCAGTGGGCAGACTAGGTGGGGCTCTCTCTGCTCACCATCTGCTTTAGTGCCCCAATAGGCCTGCCATCACTATCATCGCACCATTTTATGATGTGGGCGCGAGGGCTGGAGAGAAGGCTCAGTGGTTAGGAGCCTTGGCTGCTCTCCCAGAGGACCTGGGTTTGGTTCCAAGCGCCCACATCAGGAGGCTCACGACCATCTGTAGCTTGAGCTTCAGGAGGTCTGATGCCCTCTTTTGGCCTCTGCACCCATGTATATACTCAGGCATATGCACATACACATACAATGATAAATAAAACTTTTAAAATGTGAATGTTGCAAGCACAGAGAGGCTCAGTGACCTGCCACGAGCCAGATAGAACCAAAGTCAAGGATCTCCTCGCCTTTGATTCTCAACAGCCTACAAAAACCAGCCTCACCTGCTTCTGACTTACTGCCCACTGGAGACAGGAAAAGCCTCAGTCCATGTGTGCTCAGCGAAGGCAGTATGCTACACATTGCTAGGGACTGTAGGAGTCCACGGACAACATTCTGCTAGGGTCTGTCCCACAGCTCCAGGGACATGTGTGCTCAGCGAAGGTAGCATGGCACTCATTGCTCGGGACTGTAGGAATCCCCGGGAAGTCATTCCACTAGGGTTTGTCCCACAGCTCCAGCGCTAACTGAAGGTGCACGGGTTAGGAGCAAGGCGACCCACCAGTAAGGCACAGGCATCTGCAAACATCAGCATGTAGAACACGTTGCTCCATCCGGAAGGGGAGATGAGCCCTGCCAGGAGGGGGCCCAAAGCTGCTCCTGAAACAGGCACACAGAGACTGGTTAAGGAAGGCTAACAAAAGGAGACAGACTCAGTGCAGAGGAGGGAGCAACTGCCCTAAACATCTTCTGGAACCCATTCTAAAAGTAGGTATTGATGTCTGAAATGTCCCCCCTGTCTGACTTGCCATAATTATAAATGAGCTCAGTGTGCTGGCACATGCCTTTAATCTCAGCACTCGGGAGGAAGAGGCAGGAGGATTTCTGTGAGTTCAAGGCTAGCCTGATTATATAGTGGGTGCTAGGACTACATAGAGACCCTGTCTCAAAGAAATAAAACCAAACAATAAGTACATGGACTTATGTAAAGAAGCCTGAACCCAACATATACCCGCAGACACCCCCATGCTGAGAAAATGTCACTGAATAAATGTGTAAGAAACACAGGACTTAGACCCTGCTAATGTCAACCAACTTATTTTGATCACCACAAGTCAGGGAACTCCCTGTATTTGAGGGGGTTGATGACCAGTTATTTGCAGAGGGCAGTGTGCAAAGCATGTGTGCATAGGTCTGCACTTGCATGTGTATTCATGTGTACAAGTTTGTGTGAGTGCATGTGTGTGCCCAAGCATGTGTGTGCATGCATGCGTGAAATGAGGTGTGGGATAAAGAAAATTCAGATCCTGTGAACTCTTTTTGCATTATATTTGTGGGTTTTTTTTTGCAAGTCTAAAATTATGTTAAATAAACTTTGGAAGCTATACAAACAAAAGCCATCTGCAGAAGAACGTTTGCTGCAGGGTCTGGTATTTCCCTCACAGGAGGTGGGGTGAATCTGACATGAAGAGGGCTTGTCCAGCAGCTGCACGCTAAGGAGCTTGGGGGATGGCCTCTGGGTTACTGACTACAGTCAGTCAGAGTGGCTGCAGCAGGCAAAGGGCCATCATCTGTTCCCTCCACTACTTCAGAATTCAGGTCCCTTCTCATCAGCATCTCAGTAGCATCCCACAAAAGAGCAGTATCTTAACCTCTGGGGACAGCAGACACTAGGAAGGGCATGGAGAACAGGGACCCAGGGTAAAGACCAGCCTCCAAGCATGGCAAGAACACCAGCACTGAGCACCTTATGGACAGGAAGATTCCTGCAGATTCTAGGCTGATTAGAATCTGCACCTGGGGGTGCTCTCCAAGAGAAAGGACTCCATGCTCACACTAGTTTAGTGGTTTATTCTTACTAAGATACAAAGGACAGCTTAGAGGATCCATAGCTGAGGAAGACCCAGCTGCGAAGACCCAGTTGTGAACACATCCAAATTGTGAGGAAGGAAACCCAGGGACAGTTAAACCAGAAGAAAAACCCCAGCTGGGCAGTGGTGGCTCACACCTCTCATCCCAGCACTCAGGAGGCAGAGGCAGGAGGATCTCTGTGAGTTCAAGGCCAGCATGGTCTACAAGAGCTAGTTCCAGGACAGCTAGAGCTGTTACACAGAGAAATCCTGTCTTGAACCCTCCCCCCATACACCCAAAAAAGAAAAGAAAATCCCCAAGCACGGGTAATACTGTCCGAGTGCACGTGATAAACTAACTGGACTCTTAAACAATTCTCATTTTTGTAGCTGAAGATCAGTTATCAGCAATGAATTCTCACCTAACACAGTGTCTGCGGCACTAACTAAAAGGGTATTGTAAAAAAAAAAAAAACCATTAACAAGTGTTGAAAATATGACAGCTAAAATAAGAACACAAAGGTTAAAAGATAAAGTCAAGGACACCTGTGAGAGAGAACGAGAGAGGCAGGAAGGACAAACGTAGGAAGAAAGAAACACGAAGGAACAATCCGGAGACCTGATGTTTCACTGATGTTTTGCAGAAAACAAGATAGAAAATGGTAGCCAAACTCAGCAAAGAAACAACAGTGCCCATCCCCCAAGATGCAGGGCCTGCTTCCACATGGAAGCCTGCCAGGGGCAGCGTGGGGTGGAGAAGAGCCTTGGGTAGGCAGCCTGAAGATCCAGAGCAGGAAAGCCAGGTCAGCGCGGAGGGCAGAGGAGAATGACACAGCTGATGTCTGCTGCCAGCGACGGAACCTGAGAGACACTGGGGTTCCGGAGGAGACCTGGTGTTAAGTGAAGATGGACCCCCCAAGACCACAGCCTGGCTAGCTCCAGGAGTCTTAGGAAGCTACTGATGCACCACTCACAGAGAAGCCGGTGACCAAGAATCTAGCCAACAGGGCTCTGATGTAAGAGGGAGGAGGAGGCAGTGTGGGGATGGAGAGGAAGCAGTCTATGTAGCTTGGTGGGCAGCTGTGTGGCCCGTCACCAGGCTGCTAGATTGATGGCAGTAAGAAAGGGATTGAGAAGGTGGTGGCGTCAGGGCAGGGACAATCAGGACAGAAAACAAACAAGAAGCAAACGAGGACAGTTAAGTCAGGGAGGGGGATGCCAGGTCTGAGGACCCACAGGGCTGACTTTCGGGCAGAGCCAGTGTGATGGGGGGTCCAGAGCAGAGAGTGTGGGAAGAGTCGTGTATAGTTTCCTTGGGTAGTGGATATGAGATGGGGGTCTAGACTGATAAGTGCAGGAAGTTCACATATACAGTGAGACCAGCAGCAGCTGGGAGAAGAGGGCCTTGACAGGCAGAGCCGGGGCCTGTCACATTGTGTCATAAGAGCTCTTAGGACCCTCTAGCCCCTGGGGCCACATCACATATGACTTTGATAAAATAAGACCCTGAAAATACCCATGACTCTATGTAACTGTTCTGCACACACATGTCATGAGGACAGCCTTGGGTCCCACTGTGTTGTCACTCTGGACCCTGCACACACGTGAGCCATAAAGCACTCCCAGCATGGGAGAAGGTGCTGGCTGGTCTGGGATCAGTTAAGCCGTGACTTTGCCTACACCCGCACTGACTAATGGGCGCAAACACTTGACAAGCACTTGGGGCAAACACTTCCCTGTGCAATGCTTCTGCTAAAGTGGCGTGCCATCCCTCGAGCGTTCTCTTGCTTCGTCTTGTGGGTAGCATGTACAAGAGACACAAAGCTGGGACTCGGTGGAGGACCAGTGTTCATGCTGTTTCCATGGTGACTGGCTACTGAATCCCTGTGCTCTTGAGCAACCAGAGAAGCATGGGGGCTGGGGTCCAGGAGTTCAGCGCATCGGATTTCAGTGGCAATGCTGTAGAAACCCAGGTGGGCACGGGCTTTGAGGAGGGGCAGCGCATGATGCGGAGGGCGGAGAAGGCTCGTTGGCCTGCTGCCCTTCTGTTTTGAACATGGTGCATTCCTCCTCCGCAGCCCAGCATGTGGCAGCGAGGTTCACCTCTGCACCCAGGCAGCCTCTCTCCCCTTAGCTAGTATTTGAGGCGAACGTCAAGAGAGAAGCATTTTTTCCACCTCCTTCCTGATTTGTCTTTTTCCTCTAATCCTCTCCTTTACTATAGTGCCCAAGGCTGCTGACAGGACTCCATGTTAGCTTTTAAGCATGGTGTCCTGGGAACAGCAGACTTCTGTGGGACAGAGCGAGGAGGGGAGACTTGGGGCAGGCATGTATCTAAAATTGCATGAAGAACTGGGAGAATGGTGGATCACTCCTCACAGGAAGGGTTGTGCTGTTTCTGAGACCCATCACCAGGCACAGCAACCCAGCCCACCCTCCCCCATGTCCCAGACACGCTCGCTGCAGGGGCCAAGAGGGGCCCTGAAAGGCATCAGATGAGCGACCACACATGCCATCCGAGACACCTCCAGATCCAGCAAAATGAAGGAACCCATGCTGAGGACTAGCTGGGTCTGACCTTGGTGACCAGTTAAGCTGAAGCCTGGCTTTGTTGACAACAGTGACCTCCCCCATGCCTCACAGAACAAACCAAACCCTCACAGGAAGAAGCCCTGGAAGTGGCAGTGGGGGGACAGAACAGAGATGAGGTTCCTGTGACTCGGGCTGGCAGTCCAAGCCTGATGAACCTCTCTGCCACATCCCTACGACTGTGAAGCCCCGCCTCCTGAACAGGAGACCTCTGAGTCCTTGCCTGCGGCTACAGCTGCCTTGGACTAGAGTCAGTGCAGCTCAGTGTCGACGCCACCCAGGTGGGAGCCTTAACTCCCACCTACAGAAGGGCAGTGAGGGTCTCTGCTCTCCATAGGCTCAGGTTGTACTTGGTTGGGGTATGGTCTAAAGGAGAAGGCTCCTGGGATCTCTAGGCTTGGTGTTTTACCAGATCCTAGCTGTCTGTGCCCTGAACAGGACCAGTTAGGATCTGCAATGCCCTCAAAGGGCCATGTGCTAAAGACTTGGTCACCAGCCTCTGGTGCTGTTGAGAATTGGTGGCACATTAGGGGCACAGCCTAGTGGGAGGAAGCTAGGACACTGGGTGTGTGCCCACCCTTCTCTCTCTCTGCCATGAGGGGGAGTGGTACGGTGTACCCATAATGCTGCTTTCCTTCCCACAGACACAAACAAGGGGCCAACTGGGCGCGGAGTACAATCTTCAGAACCGTGAGCCAACACAATCCTTCCCTCTATTGAAGCTGATTGTCTGTGGTATTTTGATATAGTCACGCAAAACCGACTAACACAGGGATGAGTCGAACACACTGCCACCTTTTGTCACACCGGAATGTGCTAACGCCTCTCTTCAGAGACCTCAGCATGGGTGTGTCAGAATCGTGTGCTTTCCCATAACATCAATCAAAACAAGATCCTGTCTTTCCTGGAGACACAGGGGTGACAAGCCAGAGCCTAAAGTCTGCCAACCCCTGGATCAAGTCAGAACCTGACGGTACTTCGCTCCCACCAAGGAAACAGATCCAGCCACCCACAGCTGTCTTCTCTGAAGTCATGTGCTAGAGCCTCCACAGCTGACTCCCCTGAGCATCCAGGAGCAGTTGGTCCTGATGCTGGCACCAGAGCCTTGGGTCCCCGCTAGTTAGGAGCAAGGGCTTCCCTCCTTCCCCCACGCGGGTCTTGGGGAGGGGAGGGGACGTTCTCTGCGTACCTACAGACCCAGTGCCGTCGATGATGGCCGTCACGGTGGACAGGGCGTGGGAGTTCCCTTTCAGACTGTTGTGAGTCCCCTGGGAGAGTGGAGGAAAAGGATGTGAAACACACACAGATACGGAGTGAGAAATAAACTCGCTCCTGATACATGCGACCATCACATAGAACACTCCTTAGGAAGTCTACACCCTCCAGCACCTGAGCAAAGCTCCGAGGGCTTCAAAGAGACGGAAACCCTTCAACACACCTGACTGAGTATGTTTAGTTATTTGCGACTCTTATTCAGTCTTAAAAATACAGTTAGAATCCTTTCTCTGCTTCTTCCCCTTGTGTGATGACCATTTTGTTCGGTCTGGTATGGACTCTTCCAGAATATTTCATAGGTACTTAGCTGAGTCTGCACACTCATGCCCACCCAAGGGATAAGCTTCCTATGCGCTGATTCAGAAACACCCCTAAGACAGGGCCCAGGCAGGGCCAGCCTGTTGCTGGGACAGATGACACAGGGTGCAGGGAGGTAGAGAGAGGGTCAAAGCTCCACTGCTGGGCCTCTTCGCTGGGCACTCTGTGTGGGTCACTCGGGGACAGGATTTACACCTCTTGCGGGAGGAAGAACCCTGAGAGAGGGGGGCAAGGGGCGGCCACTAGAAAGCTCTCAAGATGCAGGCTATCTAGGCACAACTGTGAATGAAGCTTTACCCACTGAGACAGTGTTGGACCCGAGGAAGGCGGGCAGCGTGTGACTCACCAGGTCTGCGGAGACGGCAGTGGTAATCAGTGCATAGGGCCCGCTGACTAGGGCCCCACTGAGGAGCAGCATGGCTGTGGAAAACAGAGGGGGCTCAGAACAGAGCCTGCCTGGCCCAGCAGTCCAATGGTGAGGACAGGGGCCCATCCCCCGGGGGCAATCTCCATGGCGCGGCACAAATGGAGCCTGCACCCGTTGCCACGCTTCCCCAGAGCCTCAGAGTCCCCCCTGTTCGGAGGACCTAAGACTCAAGTTCCCTGGTCTGCATGGACAGCCGCTGATGATGGTACTGGGAGGGGGGGTGTAAGAGCTTGAGTGGACCAAGATCAGGCCTGCGCCGAGTCTATGCCACAGCCTTCTCAGCCAGAGGGGACTGCCTCTCTTCACCATAGACAGGGATGGTGAACTACGGGGCCCACCCCTCTCTTCAACTGCACGAGCTCATTTTCCTGAAGAGACTCTGGGTCCAAGGTTCACTGGCAGAGTGCTTTCTGGTCACTTGCGATAGGACCTTCCTCTACTCTGTCCAGTCTCCACGGCTGGCTCTCCGCTTTACACATGGCTTCCAGGACTGTGGCTAATGCCCCATCCCCAGGCTGAACAGGCTCCCTTGAGCAGCTCCTCCTTGACATCCAGAGCAGAGCACTGCTGACCAGGTGCCTTACTTATCCATACTGTCACACGTATGTGCACTGTTCAGGTCCATGTCCAGAAACTGGAGCCTGGCCTCTCCCCAAGAGGGACATGGGGCCACACTGCTCAGTCACCTCAGCTTGATGCCTCCAGATTGGCTTTTACCTTCCCTGTCATGAGGTCGTGTGGACAGACACACGTGAGAGAATTAGTGACAAAGTCTCATGTTACTCACCTATGGTGGCTTCTAGTCCCATTTTGCTGACAGAGGAGAAGACGTAGAGCTGCGGGAATAAAGAACGAGGAGATGGCTCAGCATGGGCAGCTGCAGGGCTGCTGGAAGCCTGTGGTTTAGAAAGGGAGCCAACAGGGACCTCATGCTGAACACTTAGCTCTGGACCTTAGGGAACTCACAGGGTGGGACTCTGCGTGACCAGGGCTGGTGGGCAGGACACTGAATAGTTCCCAGCTCCTCCTCTGAGGTCTGAAGTTGTCTGTCCGAGCACTGTACCCTGGGAGGCAGTGCTCCCAGCAATGGGGCCATGCTGCTTGCAATGTCCTTTGCTTGTTTGTTTCAGACAGGGTTTCTCTGTGTAACAGTCCTGGCCATCCTGGAACTCGCTTTGTAGACCAGGCTGGCCTTGAACTCACTGAGATCTACCTGCTTCTGCCTCCCAAGTGCTGGGATTAAAGGCGTGCGCCACCACCGCCCAGTCCATAATGTCTAAAGGATTGCTTTATAGAGCCTAAGGCCTGAGAGGATGCAGAATTCAGTCATGTTCCAGGGACAGAGACAGCACTGGGGAGAGAGGCAATGTGGCAAGAGAACGGCCCCTCAAGCCACAAACAGCAATAGCAGGCCAGTACCACACTGGCTCTGCACATCCACACTGTGGGGTGATGTGACTGCTGACCGGATGAGGAATCAAGTCACCTGCCCAAGGTCACGAGCTTCTCAATGCTTAAAGAAGGATGAGCCTGCCCCGATGGGCTCACTGAGCATAGAAGGGAGGGATGGCACACAGATTCTAAGAGACAGGCGGGAGTGTGACTGGGAAGGGGACAGCAATACCCCATAGGGATGAGCAGCCCATGGGAAACTCGGGGTGAGGGAGAAGCGCTGTGTGCATAGCCCAGGAGTTGAGGCAGGGGAGCCTGGAGGAAGCCCTGTGTTTCCAGTCAGGGACAAGCTGAACTTCTAGAGATGCGGCGCTCAGGCCGGGGCAGGGGTGGCTGGTGGGGAGCATGGAAGGACTGCCTGTTGACAGCAGGCAGAGCCGGGGCTCACCGTGGGCGCCGCCAGCAACAGCATCAGGCCGCAGGTGGAAGCTCGTTTTTCCAGGCGGTCGGAGATCACGCCTGCTAGGATCCCACCTGGAATAGAGAGGGAGTGGCCTCAGGAGCTGACGCCTGGCATCACAGAGGAGACCTAAGTCACAGGGACAAGAACAGCAGCCACCTTCTCCGAGTCTGTCCCCAACTGGGCAGCAGAGAGTGGCCGCTTGGGGCCTGCCTAACAGGACTCATCTTGTAAGGGTCATGGAGTCACAGGGTGGTTTAGGGCCAGGCTTTAGGGTAACCCCAAAGCCCCTTTACCTGGCATGCACTAACGCCACCACCTCCAGGGTGTGTGCGTGTCACTTCTGAGGGCAGCTGGCTCAAGATCACTGTGTCACACGGTGCCCTCCCAACAGCAAAACTAACTTGAACATGGATGGGTAGATTGTTTTTTGAGACAGGGTCTTACTGTGTGGGCCAGGCTAGCCTCAAGCTTACCATTCTGCTGCCACAGCACCAGGGTACTAAACCACAGGAGTATGCCACTCACCCAGGTTTGTTGTTAGGTTGTGTGTGTGTGTGTGATTTATTTTTGTTTTATGTGCATTGGCGTTTTGCCTGCATGCATGTCTGTGTGAGGGTGTCAGATCTTGGAGTTACAGACAGTTGTGAGCAGCCACGTGGGTGCTGGGAATCGAACTCAGGTCCTCTGGGAGAACAGCCAGTGCTCTAAACCTCTCAGCCATCCCTCCGGCCCCCTCTTGTTAGGTTCTGGACAGAGTAGAGCAAATGGCCTGGAACTCACCAAAGATCCCGCCCACGTCAAACAGTGTGGACAGCTCCCCTGCTTTCTTGGCGTCCAGGTGATCTGTTGAATGACCAGCATATGGCCTAATGAGGACACGTCCTCAGGGTTTATCCCAGAGGGACCCACGCGGGACTCTCTTCCACGAGTGGTTTCACACCACAAAAAATCACCTGAACTCAGATTTAAAAAGGAGGTTGGCTGACGCATCTCACCCCAGCCTGGCACAGCCAGCCACTCCCTGGCCATCCTTGCACCCTTCGCTTGGCCACCATGCGGGCATCGGCTCAGGAAGCTCTCCGGTGTGCAGATAGTTCAAGATTGTAGGTAGAGCTCCCCCAGGGCAATGGCCAAGAACACTCGGTCAGTTGCACAGTGAATCTGAGCATGTGGTACCCCTGTGCTACCCGATCCCAGGGGGGACTAGAGCCTTCTCGTGCTTCAGTGGCAGGGTACCCTTCCTGTCCCTTTCGCTTCCAGTTGATGGATACTGACCAGGATGAGGAGACAGCTGGGAAGCGCTTGACTCCTCAGACCCATCTCCCTCAGCCTGAATGCCACCTGCAGGGAACTGGGTTTGGCTCAAACCCAGACATAGACTGGGCATCCAGGAAATTCAACACTCCAGCTGAGACTCCCTCCTAGACTGTGTTCTGCACTTAAGACGCAAGTGGGGATCCTTAGACAGGGCCCTGGGCCCTGAGGGAGCTCCTTGAAGCCTGCTCACTCACCCCCTTTCCTTCTGCAGCTTGTCTTTGTTAGCCATGTCCCCCAGAAGGTCCCCCCGCTGCTTCCCCAGCTTCCCTGGCGGAGGTGGCACTCCTAGCTCTGAGCTCTGGTTAACCTTGTTATGGCCTTATGACACCCTTGAAATCTGACTCTCCCATTCTCAAAGGCCCCTTCCTGTACTGTCCCCAGAGCCCAAGGCCCAGGTTGTATCTACAAAACCCTGTTGCTTTTCCTCTTCAGAACACCCTGTGACCCCTGCCCCATCAGTACAGGACCTGCGACAGCCCTGACTTGGTTCCCCTGTCCCGTTACGCACATACGACACACAGTTATCTAGTTCTATTTTCCTGGAACATCCTATCGGATCCCCAGCTTCAGATGTTCCTGGACTCTGGGAACCTAAGACACGCTGCCAGGCCTCGCACAAATCAGAACGCACCCCCAGAAACAAGTTTCTAGGTCAGATTTCTCAGGCTGTCTTATCTCAATCCCCAGAGGCCACACTCCTGCTTGCTGGCTGCTGTGCTCCAAAGCCCAGCGTGGCCCAGATTGAAAAGCAGGCAGCTTCCAAGAACTGCCAAGGGGTCGGGATGCTCCCAATGAGCCCAGTGAAAGTTTACAGAGCCACAAAGTGTGTGTGTACCCATCCCATTGGCTGAGCCACATTGTCCCTCTCCACTTGCCACATGTGGCCCCTGTGACCGAAACATGCGGTCAACGCAGAGATCGGAACCTCACTTCCAGCCAGCACGCACCTACGTTGGTGATGTACAGCGGGAGCCAGAAGAGGAAGGTGTAGCTGACCAGCTTGGCGAAGAGCAGGCACAGAGAGAACTCGATCACGCCCTGGAAGAGGGAGGGTAACTGACTGTCAGCTCCAAGGGTGGGATTGGCAGTGTGTGTCCAGGTGTGACTGGGTACAAATGAGTATGCCCCTGTAGGCGTGCTGTGCTTCTACAAGCCTGGCACAGGGGGAGGACATGATGGGGAAGCAAGCCCCGGGAGATCTGAAGCACACACTCGCCTAGCTGCCTGGAAGGCAGAAACCTGATGTCCACATCCAACAAGAGCCAATGAGAATGTACGTTGACAAGCTAGTCATGCCAAATGATGGCCAGTGATTTCCTCCTGGGGGGAGGAGGGATGCTCATTTAGACTTGGGAACTGGGCTGGAGAGATGGCTGAGTGTATAAGAGCACTTGCTGTGCAAGCACACCCAAGTTCAAATCCCCAGCAGCCACGTAAAAAGCCAGGCACAGTTGTGTGTCTGTAATTCCAGCACTGGATGGTGAAGGTAGAGGGAAGCAGATCCCAGGGACTCACTGGTCAGCAATCTAGCCAAACCGGCAAGTTTCCAGTTCAGGGAGAGACCCTGCTTCAAAGTAATAAGGTGGGGAGCAACAGGTGAAGACACCCAACATCTTCCTTTGGCCTCTGCAATGGGTGTGTGCACCTGCGTACTCCTGCGTAAGCATCACACATATACACGCACACCCACACACTCGCACACTGAACCCCATCACCACCACCTTTAGCGTTTTCCAGTTGTTAGCATGGCATGAGGAAGGGAGCGTGTGGTCCACCATTAGCCTGCTATATGCCTGGCGTGCTCTGCACTGGGATGACATCATCGTACTTCATCCTCGGAGATCAACAGATGGCATTGCACCAGGGAGGAGCCAGCGACGGGCAGACAGAAGCTCGGTGGGGATGCTCAGGCCAACCAGTTAGGCAGGAGCGGGGGGGGGGGGAGCGTGAAAGCTGGACCAGGCCTCCAAAGTCTGTCCTGTCCACACTGCCCCATGGCTTGCATTTACATACTGGTCTGCTCACCAGCTGATGTCAGCAGAAATATTTGGGCAGCAGCCTACAGCAGTAAGGTACCACAAAAGAGCTGCTAGCCAGTAGTAAGAACACAGTCTTAGAAATGAGGTTCATTTAAAACTGTCATCTTCTACTGGCTGGACGTGAGGCCTGTTCAGGAAGCCAGTGCTCAGGCCTGCGCCCGAGCTGTGAAGATTCGCCAGGGCTCACAACTATAAACTGTGAGATTGCTAACTCAGGGCATTGTGGGGGCCAGCTGACACTAAGGGCCAGAGGATAATCAGGCCCAGCCACTTAGGACCCTAGCACATTGCAGGATATTCTTCTGTAACCTCTACTCCCTCATGTCTGGCCCTCCCTGTGGCCACATGCCACACTGAGCACTTAGACCCTCACTGTGCTGGGAAACAGAGCAGACTCAGTCGAGCCACCGAACAGTGAGCACAGGGCACTGCACGGAGGCACCCTACACCCTCAGAGCCAGAAGGCAAATGGAGGATGGAGAGTCCAGAGGGACAGAAGGTATCATGGGCGCAAGTCCAGAGCAGCCAGTTTTCTATTTTTCAAGTGAAAACATTTGTCAAAACTTAATCTGTCTATGAAATTTCAGAGTGGAAAAAATTAATTTAAAAATGATGGGAATAGTAGAAAACAAAGAGATCACACACACAGCCACATTCACCCCAGCGTGACCAGTCACACTGCTAACACAAGAGAGGAGGGCCTGACCCACGAACACACAGGCCACCCTTCTCCGTCAAACTCCCCGCGGCCCAGCGCTCTCCCGGAGCATGCAGACTCACCGGGATCCTCAGGGCTCCTGTGAAGCTGATGGCTGCCATGCTGCCACTGCTGTCCCCGGGGAGGACGACAATGTGACTTGGGTGGAGGGAGCTCTTCCCATCAGACAGTAGTAAGCACTGCAGCTCTGGGTCCTGGACACAAAAGCAAAAGGAACAGATGTCACCAGGGGTGTCTGGCTGAAGTGAGGCTAGAATTCTAAGCAAGTCACTTGGTTTCCTGCTAAAAAGCCTTAGGGACACATAGGGTGATGGTGTCAACCCCATAGTCACATGAGCTGTTAGTATCCACCTGGCTAATGAAATGCCATTAACCCATAAAACTCCTTGGTTCAGAGATAGTGAAAAAACAAACAAACAGAAAAATGAACCCCGCATGTGGAGAAAGATGAGTTGATTAAAGTACACCCATTTAGATAATGTATCTTATACCCAAACATCTGGAAGATTCTGGTAACAGAAGATTCTCAGCATCTCTTAATATAATCAGATTATATTTTCATTATGATCTAATCAGGTATGACCAGGCTGCTGCACAGGGCTGACATGTGTCCAAAGATAACTCAGGAATGCACCCAACAGAAAATTATAAACATACTTAAAACAGTAAGATTTTTTAAAGTTTGTGTATTTGTGTAGTTTTGTTGTTTGTTTAACTCAATCACACAGTTCTCTGCATGAACCTTGCAGATGACAACATGCCTGAAAGGGATGGTTTACATATTCATCTCCATCTACAGGATGTTTTCTGGAAAGAGAGAAGCTGAACTCTAAACTGGCAATGTGGTCACAGAGCTGTAGAACGAGGCGATTTCATGGCTTTGCTAGTAAGGAATTCATCATCATAGGACCCTGAACCTCTCAAGGAGTTCACAGAGTTCACAGTGGACAAACACTGCCAGAAGCAATGAAACTCTAAAATGTATAAGCCAGTTCTGAGATTTGTGCCTTCTGATACTGGGACATTCCTAAGAGACAGAATTCGTGCCCACTGGAGCAAAGCAGAGAGATCCCAGCTCTGCATGGGGTTTTAAGTCAGAGCAAGGGCAATATAAAAAGGCTTTCCCTGTATGAACCTTGAGTCCTAGGAGCTTAAAAAGGAGTGTTCCTGCAGCCACTGATACATTTTATTTGCCTTACTGTACAGTAGACTTAAAAAAGAAAGAAAAAAATAGGAGAGAGAGAGAGAGAGAGAGAGAGAGAGAGAGAGAGAGAGATGATTGATGGGGCTGGAGAGATGACTCAGCAGATAAGAGCACTTGCTGCTTTAGCAGAGGACCCAGGCTCAATTTCCTGCAGTCAAATACCTATGACTCTAGCTCTAGGGATCCAATGCCCCCTTCTGGCCTCTGTGGGAACTGCACACACATTTCACATAAACAAGCAGGCATTCAGGCACACATAATTAAACAAAAAAGATAAAAGCTAGGTGGCAGGTTTGACCTGCGGACACTCAGCCCTGTGTGTGAGCTTGAGATGGACACATCAGCTGGGCCAGGTTCACTGACCAGGAGGACATTTTCACACTGAACCTGTGATAAAAAGCTCGGGTGTGAAGGGTCACATTCCACTCCTTACAGACACAGGGAACAAAGGGTTGGCACTCACACTGGGAACTGAATCAAGTCTGGTGCTTAGCTTGGGAGACTCCCCACTAGTTCTCTATCATACTTGACACTGGTTCCTCTGAGACCTCAATCCGAGACTGGCTGAGCTACAGAACTCTCCGGACAGCTCCAGGCTTCAGGTTAGTTCCTGGGGACCAAGCTGAGACCTGCAGGACTTCACAGGCCCTTTCAAATGGAAAGAGGCCTGGCCAGGGGTAAGATGCAGCAAGCCTGGAGAGCAAGAACAGTTTGACCACAGAAGGCCCACCTACAGGGAATGCCTGGGAGTGTAAGGTGTCCTGTGGCGCCACCTGCTGGGCTAACTTAAAGCTGAGAACTCAGACTGCTTTGGGACCAGTCTACACTCATGTAGCCTTTGCGGGGCAGAAGAACTGTAAAAATAATGGTAATGGTACGTCTTCCAAAGCAAGCAAAAGGGACTGCTATTTCCTTTCAGAGTGAACAAGGGGCTACCGGCTAACAAGAGACAAATCCTGGGCAGGGGATGGGGGGTTGGGGGGACGGCAGGGGGCAGGGCTCCTGCCTCAAACACTCAGGAAGCAGGTTCCATGTGTGCTCCAGCCTGAGACTGCAGGATAAATGAGAAATCCTCAGCTGGAGCCCTGCTCTTGGCTTATGCTGCCCAAGGGCAAAGGTTGTTCCTGCCCGTGCGCACGTGCACACACACATACACACTCACGCACGCACGCACACACAGAGGCTACTGTTGTCACTGAAATGCCTCACTTGGATGGATGTGCCTGTGGTCACACTGTGGGAATCCTGTCCTTGGTGAGGTCTGGGCAAGTAAGGCATAGGTGAATGGCTTGCCATTCTGACGCTCACGTGGGGTCTCGATAGTGTCTGAGCCCTGGCCGGTCTGAGACACCAAGGAGGACAAGTGGCCAAGGGGATGGGAATTATGGCCACCTCAAGGCAACCATCATCAGCCCACAAAGACCAAAGGGGGCTCCCTGTCCCGTGCAGCCACACGTGGCCTCTGCATTAAGCCTCGTGCCTGGCATGAGCTGCAGTGAGCAGCACCTGGAGTCAGGCTAGACCGCCCTGGACAGGGGACAACCAGGGGCTCCTGTCAAGCTCAGCGGACACCCCACTACTTATCCTAACCCGCGGCAAGTGCAGAGGCAGGGGCTTGCTCAAGACACCGCATGAGCAGGGCCAGTCCCCACCACAGTCGGCATGAGTAAGGCTACCGAGCTGCCGTGGTGGCTTCTTGGCAGCAGTGAACAGATTTGCAGAGGGGAAAGGGAAGCCACACACCGAGGCCAGAGCGAGCCCTTCCAGGTTAGTCGCTACAAAGAGCAAAACGTCAGCCTTCACAGTCACCGCGGAGGAGTGTCACGGGGGCGTGAACCTTAATCAAGATGTGATATTGAAAAATGAAATTCAAGCGAGCCGGAATTCCTGCAGGCACGCCCAACCTCTCCACACTGAGACACAACACAGTCATCTACAAAGCGCATACTCGAGAGCCGTGCATCGGGCTGCATTCATGGCTACGCTGGGGTACGGTGCTTGTGGCCTCTGGGCCGCAGGGTGGACAGACCTATAAGCATTTTGGTTAACCAGTCGCAGCCCACACGCTCCTTAAAGTGCAAAGACCAGGTTGTATGGGATATCACGTGTCTTGCTTCTCCCACTTCAAACACCATAAATAAATGTCTCTGGGCAACAAACAAAGTGATAGCATGTTTGTGCATCGATCCTTCAAGCAACCTGACTTCAAAATGAAAAGAAAACGACTATAACTTCAGTGACTAAGGTTGAGTCTGAAATACTCCAGAAGGCTCAGTCGGTGAACCCTCCGAGGAATTGAATCCAGAAGAAGTGCATGAGGGGAGGGCAGGGAGAAGGGCCGGGCATGGGCCGAAGCTGGGGTATGAACCACAAACTTAGCAACTTTATGCCTTAGGGTCTTCATCTAGAAAGCGGGGGGGGGGGGGGGGGGGGGGGGGGGGGGGGGGAGGAGTGGGGGAGAGGTAAGAGGTGACCTTTTATGACATCGGTCACCTTTTCTTGGGCCTGTGACATGAACTCTTTATATCACATTGTACCCCTGTCCACTGTGTGCTCCCTCCTGCCCTGTGCTCCAGGACCTGCAAGACCCACCTGCCAAGCAGCTGTGTTGCAGTGACACCTGCTGGGACCAGCTGGGACAGCACCTGTCTGCCCCGCCTCTCCATCCGGGTACCAGGCCTCTCTGTGCTCACTTCTCATCCGCACCTAACTTTTCAGCCCTGATGACCTTGAGCCCTGGCTCCTTGGGCTAGCAAACAGCTACTGGATGGGTGAATGGCTTTCAGAGTTGACTGAAGACACGAAGTTTAGCTGACTATCCAGAGAAAGTCAACAAAGGTACATCAAAGACCCTTCAGGAACACAAGCAGACTCAGTGGCATGACTAAGGCACAGAGCCAGTCATTCGGCCCACTGGGCTGGGAGACCAGTCCTGAATCTCTACAGTCGTCCCAGCAGGCGGAAGCCATGTGTTACTCACCAGAGGTCCATTCTTTTCACTGTGTGTGCTTTGCTTCTGCACTCTAAACCGGTTTACGCCATTCTCCAAGACTCTGGAATGCTGGAAGAAAAGCATCTCATCAGAGAGTTCGTTAAGAATGTTTGTATTGGAATACATCAAAGTGGACAAATTTTGTTAAGACCCCATTTACTATTTGAAAAAATCAGTAGCACAAATATATTTTGATTGTTGCTTATAAAATAAAATACATTTACAATCCAAAAAAAAAAAAAGAATGTTTATACTGGGGCTGAAGAGAAGGCTCAGCGGTTAAGGGCACTGGCTGCTCTTCCAGAGGACCCGGCTTCAATTCCCAGCACCCACATGGTGGCTGACAATCTTCGTAACTCCAGTTCCAGGGATCTGATGTACTCTCCTGCCCCCATGGGCAGCACACACATGGTGCATATACATACATGCAGACAGATGCTCACACTAAAAACTAATAAGCTTTTTTTTTAAAGAAACACTTCAATCACCACAGAAAAATTATGAGGGAAAAAAATGTGGCAAAAGCCCAGAAATATGCTGCTGTTTCATGACGTCCTGGGAAAATTCCAAACACCCACAGGGCACCGCATCATGTAAAGCTCACAGTTCAGTGTTCTGTGAGTCAGAGCCTTGATTCCAACACTGACCTCAATCTCAGAACACTTCTTCACCTTTAGAGACAGGAGGCTGTCACTCTGTGCCCTCCCCAGAACTAGCCTACTGACTCATTTGTCCCCACAGATGTATCCTCTTCTGAGCGCTTGGCACAGCGGACTGTCTGCTTCACTGAGGCTTGTCTCGCTAACAACTTAGCAGTGACTTCCTTGTCTATTCCAGATGCAGGTCCCACCCCAAACACAACCTGCAAGCATTTTCTCCCATTCTGTGGGACTGCCTCACTTTGGATGGTACCATCTGAAACACTAAAGTCTTGAATTCTGATGAAGCCTAATTGAAATTTTTTCCCCTTTAGTTCTGCTGTGTTATGGCTGATCACCTCCATGACTTCATGTGTTAAAGCTGAACCCCGCTGTGAAACATTAAGAGGGTGGAAACACCAGCTGTTCTGTTCATGGTCCCTGCCCAGCCTGCCGGAGAACCCTCAGGACAGCTGAGCTGTGAGACCCCAGGGACTGGCTCAGAGATTAGAGGTTTGAAAAGGAGAAGAAGGGTCAAGCTCATGTATATGGGGAGAATCAGGCAGACTCGGCCAGCCCTCCATCACACACAGACACACTGTCCTGGTCCCTGTATGTTTGGAGCTGGCTGTGAGGAAGAAGCCACTTCTAGGTTCTAGGATGGCTCGCTTCCCCAGGTGTGGCCACAGCTGTTCAGAGGGACAGATGTTCCCACATGGAAGCAAGTGTCCAGGTTCTACTGCATCTAGAGGTTGTGGTGCCCCCTCCCGCCTTCCCCCAACCCCCCAAGTCACAATGGAAACATTGCAGGCTCTGTAAGCTTGGTTTGGCTTTGAGAGCACTTTCAAGTATCAACCATAGCTACCTCTCCCCCCTCCCCGCCCCCAGCCCACGGCTGTTGAGCCTCAACAGGAAAGAGCTCTGGCGCCCTCTGCTGCACGGTTCAGACACTGTCCCCCAGAGCTGAGAACGCAGGTCGGCTGGCTATCCACAGAAAGGTCCTCACATTCCACAGGGCAAAGGGGACACAGGTTAACGGGGATTTTATGTTGACAGAAATGGAGGCCACTGAGGGATGTCAGGCCAGGCTGTGAGGACATGTTTCAGGTAGCCTCTGCAGGTGGAGCTGAGGACTTGGAAGCTGGTCAGCCGGGAGAGCTTGGTGGGTGGTGACGTGGGCTGAGAGAGGTTCTTGTCATGTGTGAAGCTGTGGCCAGCCTCTCCCTTCTGGCAGTGTGGGCTGCAAAGAGGACTTAGGCTGTTGTGGAAGGGTAACAGGAGGTGGAGGGGCTCTTACCGTGGGCAGGGTGGAGGAACACTTGATGTCCTTTGGATCTGAAAGAGCAAAGAGGGAGACAGGGCGGCTAAGCATGGCCGCCCACGGCAAATGAACCCACCCGGGGCCCTAGGTGGTCCTTAGGGCGCTGTTGGCAACGGAACCACTCTTCACCTGGCGTTCCTGCTAGGTGAGTGGGTTCAGCGTCTCTCCTCACAGAAACAAAAGAGGGGACTATGCGAGCAGATGGGTGTGTTTCATGACTGTAACTTTTATGAGCCATGCGTCCTTGAATGTATGGAATCAGGCTCATTTGAAGAGAACAAGACCCCATCACTTAGCGCTGCTCTCACTAAATACATGGAAGTTTAAGGAAGAAAGACAGCCCAGGCCAAGGGGCTGGCTGGGGAGATGAAGGCGCAGCCCCGTTCCCCTCTCTTTCTTCCGCTGATTTCTGATGGGTATGTGGCAGCCCACTCCAGGAAGTGCCAGGCCATGGTGGTAAGTCAGTCTGAGCCAAGGACACAGTGGACCCATGGAGCGGTTAGACGAAACACCGGAAGCCTGAGGCTGATGCCAGAACACTGCCAGAACGGCAACTGGAATGGGGGATGAACTTCTAAGAAATAAAAGTGTGTGGACCAGACGCTTCCCAGGAGAAAACAGAAGGCCAGCGTCGCGGAAAGGAAGAGAGGGGTCATGAGAAGGTCCTGCTGTCCTGCCACCTGAAACCCATCCAGTGGCCTCCTGGGCCTTGGGTGGTCACTCAGCTCCCCAAGCAAGCAGCACCTTGTTCCTGAATCCTCCGTACTTTAGAGAGTATGTGTGAGAACAGCCCTGGGGCCTGACACGGTATCTGGGATGCAGACAGCACTCCACATGGGACATTCTCTGCCTGCCACCCAGGGGAATGTCCCAGTTATGACAGATGAAGACGCAGGGAGCAGGAGGGTCTCAACTCCAAGGCAAGGGAGCAGGGCCAAGCTCGGGTCTTTTTGTAAAAGGGCAGGAGGTGGAGGTGACCTCAGGCATGGTTGGCACAGCCGTGTCCAGACCGAAGTGGCACACTATTGACAGACCCCGAGACAGTCTTGTATTGGACAGGGAAGGGGAAGGGGCCGTCCAAGCACCATGACCGGGCCTGTGACCTAGGACATGTATGGGGACAAGCCACTCCAGTGAAGTGCCCAAGAGAGGCAGAGGCAGAAGCAGGAGCAGGGGTGGGAGGTGGCTGAGGAGGCAAACCAGCTGGTGTCAATTGGGGCCCACATCAGGAGGGCACAGCATGGAAGGAGGAGGAGAGACATGGAGGCAAGCAGAAGAGTGAGCTTTTAAAATAGTTGGTTTTCCCTGCACTTGGCATATTACATATAAACAACCCCAGGAACTGGGGGGGGGGGCATGACCACTAGAGGCCAATCCTGAGACCAGGCTCGGGGCCCCAGCTTTGTCTCTCTCTGCCCTGGCACTAGGATAGCCCACCAGCAGCAGCAAACTACCTTCTTGTCCCGAGCCTAGAAGGACTGGGTAGGCAGGAGGCACAGACCAGCTCGGAGGAATGGTCCTGGCCACATCGGCTCTAGCCAAACTTCCCAGAGAAACAGGCAACACTAGGCCGTGGCTTCTGGCCCAGTCAGCGTCCGCCAGGCTGGGTTGGCCCGAGGAGTGGAGCTTGTCTGCCCCGGGGCAGAGGAAGAACGGCACCAAGGTCATGGCAGTAACAGGCAAGAAGGACATTAGGTCACCCGGGATGGGGCACAGGATCCAAGCAACCTGATGGACAGTCCTCTCAGTACCGGTCTGTCCATTATTAGCAGGAGTGGGTGCTCATAAGAATGAGGCTCTGGGTTGGTGAAAACAGGGGTTCACTATTCTGGATAAGTCTGTCCTAAGTGGGGACAATGCCCTGTCCCCGATGTCCCCGATGGAGCTGAATGGCAACATCTAGCCTATCTAGCCACTGCCACGCCCTCTGTGCTTCCTCCCATCCTCCTTACCCAGAATGAGCTCCTCCGTCAGTTAAAGAAGAGAACACACACCCTGGGGACCTCTAGAAGTGGGCCAGGGCAGACGCAGGGCCTGGAGCCTCAGTGAGGACGAACTGGCACTCTCCAGGTAGCTGGTAGAAGATGACTGCCTGGGGGAGGGGAGGGGACAAAGCCCAGGAAGGCAAGTGGCACAGTGGCCTTTCCAAGAACTTCAGTGACTTGCCAGTTAGTTAACCGGTTGCCTCAGGACAGCAGCCACAAGGCCCTGCCTATGCCACAGTGCACTTGCTGGGGCTGGCCTGCCAGCTTGCCAGCCTGCCACTTCACTGTGAGATGGGGCAAAAGCAGTGTCCCACATCATCCGTTCTGCTCACAGACCGCACATCTAAGTTCCAGGTCTGAATGTTCCTTTCTGTTTCCACCTACCCAGAGGGCTGGCCAAGAGGGCCACATCTCCCGAGCTCGGCAAGATGGAGGTCACTGAAAAACTAACAAGACTGGTTTGAGCAGTGGGGGTGGGGGTGGGGGAGAAGTGAGAACCTGAACCCACAAATTCAAGTTCATTTCTTGGGTGAGAGCACAGCTTGGAAGCCAGAGTGGGGGCGAGGTCAGTGTGTGCAGATTACGGGGACTGGAGCCCTGGAGATGAGGGCAGAGCACAGGCTGGGGACCGCACGCTACTCCACAGCCACGTGCGCTCATCTTGCTTCAAGCAGAAATCTAAGAACTAAATGGCCAGCCTACTTCTGAGACCAGAGCCCGGACGAGGGTCAGAACGGCCTGGCTCCTCGACCGCAGTGAGGCTGCTCAAATCTTTCACATGCAGGTTCTCGGCTTTAAATGTTACTTTCAAAATTTGTTAAATCGGAAGTCCAGGGCTGACTGGAATAGAACGTGGACTTCGTTTTCTTTGAGACACTTTACCTAATAAGATACGCTTTAAGCCACACCATGGTTTTATGACATTGCCCGAGATGCAGTTTATCGTGGAGTATACAAGCTGGTAAAGTCCATGTCAACAGGTGGAGGCGGCTGGAGGGAGCAGGTGCAGCCACGTCGGCTGGGCCTGTGCCCTCAGGTGTATGTTCGAGGAGGACCTGAGACTCCCTGGTGCTGAGGATGGGGATAGCGAGATGAGGGGAAAGGAATGTCCATGGGGGTGACCCAAGAAATTGGGAAAGAGCAGAAAAACTGAGCAAGACTTGGAGAGAATGGGCTACTGGGAATGTCTGTGCAGGGCCGGCGTGAAGACGGGCACCCACAACACTGCAGTCCACACTAACTTGCCCTGAAGACTAAAGCCCAGGTGGCCATTCCTAGGGCAGTGTGTACTTACGTTCAATGAGAAAGAGAAAGCACACTATCCCCATGGCTGCCACGATGGCCCCGGGCACGACAAATGACAGTCCCCAGCATGTGGACACCCAGTAGCCGGCAATCAAGGACCCCAGAATGTTGCCCACGGAGGTGTGGGAGTTCCAAATCCCCATGATCAGGCCTCGCCTACAACACGGCATAACGGGACAGTGAGTGGTACAGTCGTGTCAAAATGGGATCAGCATACAAAACTGGGGCAAGAGGGAGGCAGCATGAGGGCTGGGGCCCAGAGGAGCCAGCATGGCCCCACAGGGGCTCCGTCTATAGGCGCCAGACTGCGGCTGCTCCTTGGAGACCTGTGCCTTCATTCTGCCTCAGGCTGCATCAGCCTGTAGTCCACCTTCGCTCAGAAATCCTGAGTCTATGATTCAAAGAGGGAAGAGGGGCTTTTCCTACAATTCCTGGAAGGCTCGGAATTTAAATCTGAGCCTCCACAAACATGGTAGTCGGTTGACTCTCATGGTGACAGAAGCTCACGCTGGTGCACATGCCAAATGACTAAAACAGGCTTTCTAAATTGGGCCTCTGAGTCTGTCTCCCGTTTTAGCTTCTCCATCTTGGGTGGCGTCTCTATGGTTACTTCACCCCAGCTAGCTAGGCAGGGACCGCAAGGGACTGCACTGTAGTCAGATCGCTAGAGCTGGGCCAGGCCTGCTAATTATGGACTGGGTGACCTCTGCCAACCCCACAGCCAGATGCAGACTCCAATTCAAGAGGCCTAAAGGCCCAGACTCTTTATGTCCCCCAGTGTGAGGGAAACTGAGGCCAAGGGCCACACAGCTCTCGGGTGTGGAGTCCAGGTCACACTACCTGCCTAAGTGGCCAGGGGGAAGGCTGTGCTCTGTAGGTACACAGGTTCTAAGGCTGTAGCCCCATGGGGACAGTAAAGCCCCCATCTGAGAGGTTTCAGGACATTGCTTCCAAGAGGAGCCTCATTAAGGTTCCTGAAATAGACTTAAAAAAAAAAAAACCCTTGAAGATAATGTGGTCCAGTTTCTATCAGAATCTAAAAAAAAAAGGAAAAAAAAGAAATAAAAAAAGGAAGGAAGAAAGAAAAAGCTGTTGAAGAAGGGGCCATGCTTTCCTCACCTTCCTTTTCCAAACCAGTTGCTGAGGCAGGTGACGACGCTGGGCCAGCCTGTGGTCTGCACCAGTCCGTTAATGATCTGTAGGGAGGAAGGAAGGCTCACTGAGGAGGGATGCTGGTCCCTCCCCATCCTCCCTGTGCTGGGACTCACACAGAAACGACGCCACTTTATGTCAGTTTCCACCACCAGCGGTGAGAAGGAAGTTTTAAATTTACATACTGATTGAGCTATGAAATTTAAAATACATAAAAGATACAGAAACATGGATCTATTATGAAGTATATATAGGCCAGGAATGGTGGTCCATGGCTGCCATCCTAGCTGCTAGGAAGGCTGATGCAGGAGGACTGTTCAAGGAGCTTGACATCTGCCTGGGTAACACGAGACTCCATTCCAAAAAATAAAATAAAATAAAACACACACACACGAAAAGCAAAAAAAGTCAACTCAAGCCTATAACCCTAGTACTTAGGAAGAATGTTGTGAGTTTGAGGCCAGCCTGGGCTACATATGAGACATAGCCTAAAAAAATGAAAAATAAAGCCAACCCAGACAGGACCCTCAGCCAGGAACACCCTGACAGGTTGGGCTCAAGCGTTCCAGACTCATTGGAATCTAGACATTCTGTAAAGCAAGAACTTTTCTCTTCACAGACTGGTTTATAAACGGCAGCGAACGCAGCCTAGAAATGGCATGTGTTCCCTGACTGCCCACGAAGAAGACTCCTTGTCAGAAACCGACGCAGCCTCCATCAGCTCTGGCGTGTTTCCCTGCTCTCGCCAAGCAGGCGCTGAACTCACACCAGGGGGCTCAGGCGCTGGACCCACACCAGGGGGCTCAGGCGCTGGACCCACACCAGGGGGCTCAGGTTGGTGTCGTCAGAACTGAGGTCGCAGCAAAAGGCCCAGCCCGGTGCAGCCTGGTGCAGGCTGTCTCACTGGACAGGACTCTCCAGGAGGCACACAGAGGGCAGCAAGTCCCCCTGTTGCTGCTTCTGCACTGACAGCTGGGGCTTTACTAGAGGAGCATGCTGCAACCCCAGACTTGCTTTCCTTCCCTGCTAATTCTGTATGGCATAGTCTGAGGCTTCTGCAACCAAGGAGTCGAAGCAGAAGGATCAAATGCATTGTGGGGCCTACAACGGCAGCATCTTTACCAGACAGTCAATGTTCTCTAGCCAGTGTAACAGCTAGAGACACAACACTCGCACTGTTAGATATTATAAGTGATCTAGAGGCAAATCATCTACAGTAAGATGTGCATGGGATCTATGTGAGCCCTATGCCACTTAATACACGGGACTTGAGCAGCCATGGACTTTGCTAGCCCAGGAGTCCTAGAACTGATTTCTCCAAGTGCAGGCAAGAACAAAGCACGCTTGTCATAAAGCGACTAGGCTTTCTCAAGCTTGATGGCATGGTCATGAAAAGCAAAACCAAACAAGAGCTGCTTTGGTTTTCTATCGCACCTCCCCGCCCTTGGCCATCTGGAGAAGTCGGGCAGCCCCATTTCCTTTGCTAGTCAATATTTACCCACGGGACTGCGGGAGAGGACAGAAGCCAAGAGGTCCCACAAAGGCTGGGCTCTCAAGGAGGGCAAGCTGGGCTTCTGGTCCCACCCCTGTGCACCTTCAGCACCTCTGCTTTGCCCCAGGCCCTGCAGTTGAAGGTCTCATAGTTATGTTCTGCTGGCAGTGACTCCTACCCTGGCCACCCCATGGCCACTTTGGAGTGATCATTAAAGTTTCACACCTCATTGACCTGCCACGCTGACAGCTCCTGGAACAGGAAGTTGCAGTCCAGGTGCCAAGGGAGGAGGGCCTTGCTGAGCCAGCAGCTGGAGACATGACCTTGGAGGGGTGCTGCTCTGCCCCACGCCAGCAGCTGCTTTGGGACCCGAACCATCCCGTTCCTCACAGTGAACCTGGATCAGGCTCTTACCTGGGTCACCACGTAGAATCCCAGGCTGTGGATGTTATAGAAATAGCCCAAGCCGAACAGGGCTGTGAAGGCGCCGCTGGCCAGCATCCCGAAAGTCAGGTAATACCTAATCGGCAGGCGTTCCCCTATTATGCCGCTGAGGGAACAAGGAAAGAGGCAGGCATAAGGAAACGGCACAGCACACGGCCAACAGCTACAGCCACGTCTCCCGGATGTCTGTGCATCTGGACCTCTGAGTCCCACCATTTCCCGGGAGACTGGACAGAATGCTTCTCTGTGGAGCTCACTCCCTCCCTTAGAGTCACCTGTCATAAAAACCGCCAACCGTCAAACAATATAAAGTACACACTTGGGGCTCGCACGAATCCTGCCTCACAAAGCAGGGCTGCCGTGCTCCTTAAGCCTCCTTTTATATCAAAAGCACGCGGTTGGTGTACAGAGCTATTTAAGATGTCAATCATTAAGCTGCAAAAGGTGACTTGAAAAGGGGACCACTGTGACCCCGAGAAAGCCACCCATTCAATGAGCTACAGTAACCAAGAAACCTGTGTGAACACACCCACTGGGTGGGTCAGCGAGGACCACACTCCCCTGCCTGGCCAACCACTTCCTGCCACAGCGGCTGTGCCTGACTGAAAAACCGGTTTTCTTATTTGATGTACAAGGCCCATCAAGAGGGGCAGAGCTCCAGTTCTAAGAGCGACAAAGAGGCCCAGTGAGCTGACTTTTTGAAGTCTCACCTTCCTGGGCTGTTTGAGGGAAAAGTGAGCTATAGCCACATGTTAGGTTGGCCCTGAAACTGTCACGGTGATGAGCAGACAAGGCTCCAGATTCATAACAGGGCAGACACAGGATGGGTCGCCATCACCATGATACCATGCTCTACCGCTTCACCCATACCATCACCAAGGACACACATGATTTCAGCGGATACAAAAGACCCTTTGTGATCTTTCAAAACTCCATGTGGGCTGGAGAGATGGCTCATTGGTTGGCACTATGTTCTAGAGGACCGGAGATCTGGTTTCCAGCACCCATGTCAGGAGGCTCACAACTGCCTGTAACTCCAGCTCCAGGGGATCTGATGCCCTCTTCTGGCTTCCATGGACGCCTACACACACACACACACACACACACACACACACACACACACCTTTAGAAAATTTAGAAAATTCTGGCTTCCATGGACACCTACACACACACACACACACACACACACACACACACACACACACACACACACACACACACCCCTTTAGAAAATCTAGAAAATTCGCAAGCCACACTTCCTTCCACATAAGCAGTCCAGGGCCCCAACAAGCAGAGAATGTGGGCAGACGCCTGCCTGAGAGCAGCACCCTGGAGTACGCGCCATTGTTCCCAGGGCCTCTCCAGAACCTGCTTGCCAGCAAGCTTTCCCTTCTGCCCTCACCAAACAGGAGCCATGCAAATGACCTTTAAACAGGAGCGATGCACAATGACAATCCCGGCCCCCCCCCCAGCTAACATGATCAGCTGAGCAGAACTTCATCACAGGGGCTGGAGAGCATTTTAGAGCTCAGGTTTATCTGCTGCGCCTTGCTCACTTCAGGGATCAGGAGACATCTCAGAGGCTGCTAACTTGCAGAGGCACAGGACAAGGGGCTGAATCATGTGGGCTCCCAAGAGCGTTTGTCACTGGCTACCACTGAGAGGTGTCCTCTAGTATGGCCGCCTGGTGCCACCACCCGGCACCTCCTCTCTGTGAATTTAAGGAGCAATTCTGACGGAATGGACACCACCCCACATCATGTCTGACTCACAGAGGACTCACCCCCACGCTGCACCTGCTGATCCTGCCAGGCAAGACCTGGGTGCACCCATCTCCATGTCTCTATTCCACTAGAGTCACGTGACACCCACTGTCAAAACCTCAGTGGTAACTGCACAGTGGGGTTGTGCTGTCATGCCTGCTTGTCACGGCACAAAGCCTAGCAGTGAAGTGGCAGGTGTTCCTGCCTCCCTTCTGAGATTTCTGTATGGACCTCACGTCCAACAGAACCCCATTTTAATAAACTTACTGATGAGCAGCACGAGAAACTACCTTTGCTGATAAATGCAACGAGAAACCCACTTTATTTACTAAGCCAGGTTTCCTGGGCCAGGCATCTTTGGAGTGAGGACGGTGCTATGTTCTGGGGTGTTTAGCAGAGTCTTTCATCTCTGCCCACAAGATGATGCTAGATTCCCTTCCCTTAGCTGTGACAGCTGCAGACGTTCCAGACACAGCTGTGTTCTCTAGGGCATAAAAATGGCCCAGCTTAGAGTCAAGTTTAAGCATCACTTTCTAGTAACTGAGGATCCCCCTAGCCCTCTGCACACTGCAGAGTGTTTGGGTGCAGTAAGATAGACTAGGAGCATTTGCCCCGCAGGAGAGTGTGTGATTGACAGGCTGATGGAGACTAGGCCCACACTTTATTGCTCTTTGGCCAGGCATACCTCATACCCCAGCACTTGAGCATCCTTTGCCATCACACATGCAAGCTGAGCTTCATGTGGCATTTGCATCTAATAAAGGGAGTAGTATTAACCATTGGCAGGAATGACTTGTCCATATGCCACCCACCACAGGGTCCCTGGGCTGGAAAGGGTCTTGATTCCACATACTGAGAGGCTCTCAGAGAAGCAGTTAAACCCTTACAGGGATTCCCTGAGACTCTTGGGCTCTGGGCTGTCTAAATAAAGTCTCTTGGGATAAAGGCTGTTAAGCCTCTATGGTGCTTTTCTTTAATTCCTCCCAATTTGGGGCTTGAACCCAGAATCCCTTGCATCCTGTGCATGCTAGGCAAACGCCCTACCACCAAGTGACCTCTCTAAATGCTTACAATGTTCTTTTAAAATATGGCGGGAATGACAACATCAACCAGTTTTTAACCAGTCACTCATTTGCTCACTGACCGTGGGAACCTCTGCTACTTCCTTCCTAGGTCCATCCAATGACAGGAAAGAACATTTTCTGTATTGAAGGGCCCAGAAGAAAGGGTCAGAGCATGGGTGTCCCTACCTCAGATACATCCCAACGGCATAGGCGCAGAGGAAGGAGTAATCCAGGGCTCCAAGAAGCTGCTGGTAGTTGTTCTTATCTGTGTGGGTTTGAGAAGCAACAGAAGGGCTCAGAATTATTTAGTATGTTCTAGAGTTGGGCTATAAAATACAAATCCTATATTCTGGAAGTCCCTCCAAATGGGAGGCACTCTAATTCAAAACAAAACAAAACAAAAAACCACGGCAGCCCAGTTGTTGGTCAGCTTCTTGTGAAAGAAAATAAAGCCACTTTTTTTTTCCAAGTTGTCCTTGAATGTGTCCTTCAGACTGGATGTAAACCATATTGGCTGTGGTGGGCTTGACTTGTGTTTCAATGTCACCTGGCTGGCCCGTGGCACCCTCATCAGATTTTGCGTGGCAAGCCCTAACCTCCGAGTATGACAGGGACACACTGCAGGCTCTCTTCTAGAGATTTACCCAGCACAGACATGCTTATTTAAGGGGTGGCCCCTTTATAACATAGGCATTGAAGACCTGGTGGTTGCCAAGTAATATTTGCTAGGGGACAGTTGTCACCGAAACACATACTTGAGGACAGCGGCACTGTCCTGAGACCAGCCAGGCTGTAGGAACCCAGATGGATGGCTGTCAAGATCCCTAGGCAACAGAGCACTTGACTAAACTCACCAAATGGGGCCCAGCCACAGTCGGTCTCAGTCTCGTTCTTCAGGAGCCAGTGGGTGGGGCCATGCCTGGTACTGCTGCTTGGACCATTGAATCTGGGCTCAGGCTCATCCCCGGCAGCACACTGCTTATGAAGTTCACCCTACAGAAGACAGGGATGGTGGGGCAGATAAAGAATTTATTGGGATGTCTCAACCAGGTAAAGTGGCATTCCCTTCCAGCAATGGTTTGTTGATCAGGAGGCCTCTGGTAGGCGTCTGAGCCCACAGGAGTTCCTGCCACAGACAGGTGGCTCCAGCAGCATTTTGCAATAACTCCAGTTCCCACCCACACAGCCAGCCCAAGCACCACCAGCCTCTAGGGGCCTAACAGTAGAGACAGCATCTGGCAAGAAAGCACCAAGCTGAGGACCAACTGCCAGTCATCCTTGACAGGCTGCCCTAGGGAATGGAAGGGATTGAGTGCTTGATGCCGCCAACCGAATACGGCAGAGGAAGAAAAGAATGAGTTCTTAGGTACTGCTGGAATAGGACCGAGTCTCCAAACACGGAACTCGAAAAACAGTCAATGGGACACAGGCTGCGTGACTTCCTCTCCATGAGTTCAAGCACAGACGAGAGACACTCTCATGGATGAATCTTATGGCTACTTTGAAGGGGATGATAGGGTCTGGCACAGGGGCCTGGAAAAGCTCCACCTTAACTTAGGTGCTGGGTACTCAGGTGTAGAGGCAAAGACAGGTCAAACCAGATGCTTAAGATGAATGCATTTTATTGTGCACAGATCATTCATACACATATATATGTGTGTGTATATATATATATCACACACATATACATATATATGCACACACATATACATATACATACACACACACACACACACACACACACACACACACACACACATATATATCAGCACGTCAGGTGGCCACAGTCCACCTTACCAGGACCAGCAAGCTGTATTAGGATGGAGGTGCTTGACAGGTGGCAGAGACAGGAAGGGAATGACGCAGCCAGCAAGTGTGAGGAGAGACTCTGAGGACAAGTCACACAGTGTCCAGCCTTGGTTTCCCCACCTGCACATGAGGCTGAGGCTCACTTAAAGAACTGAGATTGTGAGACCAAATACCACACTTTCTACACAGTGGGATGGGGTCTCCCAGAGAAGGAAGCCACACTTGCAGTAAGTGTAGGCCAGGACCATCTCCTGGGGGAAAACTGAGGAGTAGGGGAACTCACTTTTTCATATCTGGGAACTCACACGTGTCTTCTGCACTAGATTTCCTAAAGGTCCCCTGTCACACAAAGCTCAGATGAAGCAGCCCACCAGGTATGGGTGAAGGTGGCAAGGAGGCAGGGGGAATGTCCCTCAGGAGACAAGGAATTCTTCCAGTGTCCTGGGGCTGAATCCTGAGAGTCATAGTGGCCTGGAGGCTGGTACAGAAAGTTGGTCTTGCGGTAACATCAGGCAAGGAGCCACTTGGCCACCATGCAGGTGGCAGGCTCGTCCAGCTCCATCAGGACAGAGTGGCTATCGTGAGACAGGTTATCTGAAAGGCTTCCTTGGTCATCCTGGCTGGTCACAAGGCACAGCATGGCACATCGACATAGCTTTTGTACATCATTAGCTTTGTGCATAGCTCTGTGTTGTTAAATGCTGACTTAAATGTCACCCCAAAGCTCACCACTTTATAAACTGATTATCTTCTTGAAAGCTTCCACTGGTAGCACTGATAAGCCAAAGAGGCTCTGACTTCTCTGTCATGCCGGACAGAATTTGGTCACTTGGACCTTCCCCCACTCAAGCTCCTGGCTGCCCCTGCCAGTGCTGCTGAGTGAGTGTGTGTGTGTGTGTGTGTGTGTGTGTGTGTGTATCACAGTTCTACCACCAAGACCTCAGTTTTCTGGCTACTTCATAGGTGAGAGTTCCTGACTCCCCTACTATGCTCTTTCTCAAGGACACCACACCCAAGGGGGCTTCTCCATTGCTGCTCATTGAGGACAGTCGCAGGCCAGGAGGGTCACTTGCAGGACTAAGCGAGCATGCTAGCCTTGCACAGAAGTGAGGAACATGGATTCTATAGGCCATAGTCAGAATAGAATTCTGGGACTTAACCTGCCTGGGGAACACCATCCATGGAAACCAGAACAGATTAGAAATGACCCAAAATCTTCCATAAGCCACAGGAGAAGATTTCAGGTCCTGCCCAGGGTGAGCAGCACCCAGCACCCTGGTTAGTTAGGGTCACAGGCTCTTGGTCATAGACAGGCATGGGCTGGGACCATAGACTACTGCGGCTGCTTGTAACTGATTGATCTTAGTCACACCCCTGGCCATCAACACTGAAGCCAATATGCTGAAGCCAATATGACAATGGCTGGAGTCCCGGGGTGGCTGAAGGATGGACTTCACACAGAGAGCACCGCCCAGGCCCCTGCCTTCCCCTGGGGCCAGCATCTGGGGACTGATTTCCAGGGTGCTTGGGCATAGCTCCAGCAGCTAACCTCCAGTCTCACTGGACACCATATTCTCACACCCCCTCCCCAGCCTTTCATGTCAGAAATGCCATCTTTGCCTCTCCTGTAGCCCTGCTGGGAGGCTGCCTCCAAAGGATGAAGGACTTGGAGGCTATTTAAATATGCACATTAGTTTTCAGTAACATTGCTCTATTTTAATATTCCAACGACGTCTGTTCTGAAAACCTGGTGTTCGGTGGGGGTCACAGCAATTAAGCAAAATGAAGCCATGTCGAGTGAATTCTTACATTGGGCTGCAGTGAAACATACTAGGCTCCCACGGGCTGATTGCCAAACAGGCATTTGGGGAGGGGATGCATCCATTGAGGAACATGGTTTATGTCAAAGCAGTCCTTTGTAAACATTTACAGGATTATCTTTCAACAAGCTACACAGAAAAATCTATCAGCTTGTTACAGCAATTGGTTAATAAGAACTGATCAGGGCTAGGAGATTAGCCTCGTCAGTTAAAGTATCTGCCTTGTGAGCATGAGGGCTCTGGAACCCAGGGGGAGGGGCTGGGTATGGCAGTGAGTGCTTTTAATCCTAGCACTGGGGAGGCAGAGACAGGCATATCTCTAAGCCTGGATAGCTAGCCAGGTTAGCCAACTTGGTGAGTTCTAGGTCAGCGAGAGACTCAGACTCCAAACAGGGTAAAACATGACTTAAGAATGACACCTGAGGGCTGGAGAGATGGCTCAGTGGTTAAGAGCAGTGTCTGCTCTTCCAAAGGTCCTGAGTTCAATTCCTGGCAACCACATGGTGGCTCACAACCATCTGTAATGAGGTCTGGTGCCCTCTTCTGGCCTGGAGACATACACACACACACAAGCATTGTATACATAATAAATAAATAAATAAATAAATATTTAAAAAAAAAAAAGAATGACACCTGAAATTGATCTCTGGTTTCTGCATACATGTACGTACCTATGTGTGCATGTAGATACACACGAACATGTATGCTCACACATGCATGCTCACATACTCTTTCTCACACACAGAAAAGAACTGACCAGTCAAAAGAGTATGTCAGGGCTGGTGCACAGCTCAGCAGGCAAGGGTGCTTGCTACAAGCCTGAGGAGCCAGGTGGAAGGAGAGACCCAACTCCCACAGGACATCTTTTGGCCTCCCAGTGCACACTCCCCACACATAAAGAAATAAATGTACTTAAGAAGTTAAAAAGACAAAAAGGACAGTGGATCCTACTATAGGTGCCCTAACTTTTTACTAAAATGTTCCCTGGGAATCTTTACGTCACCAGCACTTGGGAGGCAGAGGCGGATCTCTGAGAGTTCGCAGCCAGTGTGCTCTGCTTGGTGAGTCCCAGGCCAGCGAGGGGGCACATCCTGAGACCTTGTCTATAAAGGAAACTTCAGAAAATAGTGTCCTTGACAGCTCTGGTCCCTCTGACTTCTGTTTATTGTTTTCCCTGGGGTTCCTACCATTTTCAATTCTGCGCACAAAGAGAAGTGTCTACACACACTCCAGGGCCCCGCAAAAGTAATTCTCTGGGAAACCATCTATTTACAGGTTCTGCTCTGGCCCAGCCTGGAGGAGAGCCCCCCGAAGTTCCCCTCCACGCGGACACAGACCCCAACTGTCTACCAGCCAGGGAAGACATCTGCCTCAAATAAAGATGGCTACAGGTGGAGGATCATGGGAAGGGACAACAGTGTCCTCCCAGCTCTAGGTTTATCGTTGTGTTTTTAAAGGCACATTTTTTTTAAATCGGAGAAAAATAAAAGTAATCAGTGATGATTCAGGACAAGTGTAACCCTGATTGACCCAGCAACACTTGAAGTGAGTCATGATCACTGGCGAAACACAGCTCAGTCTCAGCCACCAGGTCCAAGTCCAGTAAGCAAATGTATTCCAGCTTTGTTGACAACCTTCTGGGAAATACAGACTGCAGATGGTGACTCATTGGGTCCCTGACAGAATCATTCCCGTCCCCGGGGCCATTTGTGTCATTTACAGTGGGAGCTGCAGAGAGTGCATGCTTCCCAAGGTTCAGTAACGTCTACATCATACGTGGAGATAGCAGCCGGCAGGACTCAGCATCAGGCTAATCCATACACAAGATACCCTAGAAAGTCTGGGTGGTAAAGGGAACCACACGAGATGCAGACCATATGCAAGTAACTAGCTGTCTTGGAGACTCCAGGCCAGCACTTCAAGAGCAGAGACCCAGGGCTGGAGAGATGGCTCAACAGCTAAGAGCATAGACTGTTCTTGCATAGGACCCTGGCGTGGTTCCCTGCACCCACATGGTGGCTCACAATTGTTCATAATTCCAGTTTCAGGATATTTGGCATCCTCTTCTGATCTCTGAGGGCCCCAGGCATGTGTACAATACACATACAGTTAAGTCTGGAGAGTAGCCTCCAGTCCCTGGCATCCATCCCAGCCCCCCTGGCCTGGGAGTTACATTAGTCTGGACTCCAAATCCCAGCATACCACTCCCACAGGGTATTTAAGTAGGCTCCCAGGGGAGAAACACGTGGTTCCTTGTTTGCATGTGCTCCCTGCTTTCCTGTCTCCCCGCCATGCGCTAGGCCACCCAAGAGCGTTGTATTTAATAAAATGATGGGCATTTTAATTCGGTTTGATCTGATCTAATTGGATTTCTTTGTGCTGGGGGGAGTCACCCTTCTTAGGATTTTTTTCCCTAACACATACATGTAGGCAAAACATTCATACACATAAATAAAAATAGATAGACCTTAAAAAAATAATAGAGACCCTGGACCAGAGGACCAATGTAGAAGACACTAACATGCACTCACTCACTCCCCATGACACCCAAGGGCTGCTGTGAGGTCCGCATTAGACAGTTAACACAACAGACCATTGGTTATGGAATTCTGGCTCAAACCAAGACCCCTCCTCAAGAAACTCAGAGGCTCCAATGGTGACTTCCGCATACCTAAGGCAAGGAGAGTGTGAACTTGGACCACATTCACACTCTTCCTGGCAAAACTCCTCCAGCTCAGCAGGTAGAGTCCAAGGGTCAGATCCTGCCCCAGAGACCCTCTGGTGGCCAGCCCCAGAGCACTCATGGAACCTGTCCCATAGGTAAGTGACTCTTTGGTGACACTCCACCTTCAACCTGGGACTGGAAGTGGTCCCTCCCTCACCTTGCAGGCCCAATCTTTCCAGCTGGGTCCCAGAAGCCCCAGGAAGGCTCCCTGACCTTGTTTGACCCCAGGTCTTCAGTGCTCACTCAGGCCCCTGCAGGGGCAGCCTGCTGTTTGCCTTCTGTGTTGTGCCTCTGTCTGGGGCCACTCAGGAATTTCTCTAAGCAGGAAGAGTCACAGAAACAGCATTCAAATTTCCATGGCTGGTCACAGCCCTTGTCATTGACTGCTTTCCTACCCCCTCAGGCCTCTTTGGAACCTCTCTTATAGGTCTCTGAGTGTTTTGTTTCCACGGCAAACTCCTGGCTACCAGGAGCCAAGGAAAAACTCTGGAACCTTCTTAGTAAATGAATACGCTGAAGAAGGTGCTCAGGCACTTGGGGCAGCAGGCCCCTACCTTGTCTCCAATGCTGGGAGCCCTTCAAGGGCAGCTAGCCCTGCTCAGCTAGGAAGGTCACAGTACCAGAGTCCTGGACCAGGTCCCTACTGGCAGACGGAAGGCAAGTGCGTCACAGAGCCATAAATAGGTGGGTCTTGGCACAAGGCAGCAGCCTTCAGCAGTCTTGTTTCTTCTACAAGTCTTGTTTCTTCTTCTATTCACTCCTGCGACTGGCCCACAGGTAAGGTGGGGTGAGAAAACACCCGCTTCCTCCTTAGTTCTGATGTCAATAGAGAGGACAATGTCCCGGCCCTTCCCCTGCTCTCCCGTGTACACTCAGTGTGTGAGCCACAGAGAGGGCCCCAGAGCCAGGCAAGGGGTCAAACTGCACCAAGGGTTGGAGCCGCCTGGGGAAGCGTTTAAGACGGGATTTGCCAGGAAAGAAAACCAGACAACATAAATATTTAATTAAGTTTGGGGATTCTGGAGCAGTAGTCGGATGGAGATGTGCCCCTGAAGGGATAAAGCTTGAAACACTGTAAAGATTTGAGTTTCTGAAAAAAGGAAAATAAAGCAAGCCATGGCAAAAGATCCTAACAGGAAGATGCTGGAATAAGCAGTCTCTAACAATCTCCCGGCCGGCCCTCATTTTTCTACCCTCCCGCTCCCGGAGGCCCCAGGCTTCAGGCAGATTACCGGACAGCCCCGAGTGTGTGTGATCTCTTACCTTCACGATGCTGATGGGCTTTCGGGACAAGTGGAAGCTTGCATACAGGAGGAATGTTAGCAGGAAGATGAAGGCCCGGTACCTGGAACACATGTAGCACATGGGGCATGAGAGGTGTCACGCTCCGTCGTCTGTGCGTTAGTCACGCACCAACCCCACTCACAGTCTCAGGACATTAAAAACACTGCCATCCCTGATTGTCTGAACCGAGACCACCGAAGCCCTGAAGGAGCTGGGGGATGCTGACATCTTCAGCTCCAGCCTCTGCTCTATCCCAACAACAAACAGTTCTCACAGAGTCGATTCCTCCTGGGGGCTCTGTAATTCAAGGCATGTTTGACAGCCGTCTACCCAGTAACAGTGTCAGAGACCATGGGTTGAGGGTTCGGTCCCCTACATGGCCCCCACAGGCCCTGTCTCTCATTCAGTTCATTTGCTTGAGTGACTCCCTGCACCCAGAGAAACCCATTTGCCATTTACTTCAAAGCTCACGGAGCCAGCCTGCTTGACAAGAACGAGACATGCTGGGGAGACAAGTCTTTCCCCCTCTCTGACTACAAGATTTCTAAAACCATGAACCCCAAGAAGTGAGAGTCTCCCTAGGATGCTCATGCCTGGAGAAGAGAAGTGCTAAAGCCTGGGCCAGTCAGGGGAAGAGATCGGCAGGGAGAGCTGGTGGCTCAGTGAAAGAAGCTGCCTGCTACCCAGCCTGATGACCTGAATTTGAACCCCAGAACGAGGAAGGAGAGAATCTATTCCTGCAAGCTGTACTCTGACCTTCCACAATCCATCATGACAGGAGCAAACCCACACCCGTACACACATAAACAAAAGTAATAAACAGATGCTTTTTTTAAAAAAAAATTAGAGGCTAAAATTAGCATTTCCAGACTTAAACAAAGGCCCTGGATGAGGTGGAGGAAGGAGGGTGGCCGCTCTGTGGGAAAGAACCCGCATGTAGAAACCGGCTTCAGAATACAAAAATCGTCTGAGCTCTCTTCTCCCTGGGGAAACCAAGTGGAAAGTCCACAGGACACTCATCCCAACCCACAAGGTGACAAGAAGAAAGTAAACCTGTGAAATGCAAACAGAGTTCATCCCAGCACTCAGGAGACAGAGCTGGGTCTGCCCGAACAAGGGACAAACTGTGTCTCTGTCTGTGAAAGCCTCCCTGGGGCAGAACAGGTTCTCTTCATTCTTTGGCCAAAGCTGCTACCACGGCCCATGCACTGAGCCTGAGGCTGGTTATGAGCCACCCACTGACCTCTGCCAGGGCCATTTCCAGCTCCCAGCCAGGCTCTCAGTTGGGTTCAGGAGCCTGGATACCTTCCAGTGACCACTGCTTAGGGCTGCCCGACTAAGGCTTTACAGGAGTAGGGCAGAGGGAAGGATGACTCAGTGGCCTCCGGCTTTCTGTCAACCCCTTGCCGGAATTGAAACTCTCCTATCCTGATGATAAGGGATGAGGAGGGCCTGGCCCTGACGGACTACATTCCTCAGTCCTCACTAGGTTTCAGCCTTGACAAATGACGACAGGCCACACTTTCCACCAGGCCCCTTTTCAGGTGGCTGGGGAAGGTGGTACAAAGCGTGCAGGCAAAGGAGCTCTTTGGGACAACCCACACTCCTGCTGGTGAAGCCAGAAATGGACTCTTCACAAAAGAGAGAGCCTCAGGGAGGCAGGGCTCACAAGCCTCCGCCTGAGGGTTGGAGTCAAAGGTCAATGAAGAAGAACAGGCAAGATTTCCCAAAGGCAGAAAAGGAAGCCTTTATCTACCAGTGCTGGGCCCAGCCTACTTCCTCAATTTCCAAAGTCACCCTTCTTCCTTAGGCCTCAGCTTCCTCGAGGACCTGGGGTGTGGGGAAGGCAGTAGTTGCAGGCTTCCAAGAGGGTCTACAAGTAATAGCCACTCTCAGCTAGTGGTCATCCGTCCCAGCTTGGTCTCTGGGAGAAGTGGGTCCCATGCTTTTATGGAAGAGCAATCCTGGTCTAAGTGACTGAGGTCCCTCAGGATTCTTCAGGGGCCCTTGTTCTACCTGCTAGCTTTATTGTCATCCTCCTTTTTTTTTAGTTTTTCGAGACAGGGTTTCTCTGTAGCTTTGGAGCCTGTCCTGGAACTAGCTCTTGTAGACCAGGCTGGCCTCGAACTCACAGAGATCTGCCTGTCTCTGCCTCCCGAGTGCTGGGATTAAAGGCATGCACCACTACCACCACCACCTGTGGCTTATCGTTATCCTCTTCACCATTCACAAAGCTGAACCATTTTGCATGGACAGGAGCAGGGCTTCTGAGCATCAGTTCATTCAGAAATAATGTCCTGGCGATGTCATGAGTTAGTATGAGGTCTTGTCAGGTCCGGATGGCCCTGACTCAAGGACTAGTGTCCTCTTAAGAAAAGAAGATGCTGGAAATGGGGGTGCATGCCTTTAATCCCAGAACTTAAGAGACAGAGACGGGTGGATCTCTGAGAGTTTGAGGCCAGCCTGGGCTACATAGAGAGACCCTGTCTCAAAAAAGGAAAAAGTACACAGAGACAAAGAGGAGGGCATATGGCAAGAGAGAGAGAGAGACAGAGAGAGAGAGAGACAGAGAGAGCAAGCGAGCGAGAGAGAGACAGAGAGAGACAGAGAGAGAGAGCGAGAGAGCAGTATGATGCAGCTAGCTAGTTGGCAACGCTGTTGCACAAAGATCTGAAGGGTGAAGGAAAGACATCCTGGAACTATCAGACGGCCATGACCCTGCTACAGTTTGAAGTTTGGATCCTCAGCCTTTCGAACTGAGAGGGACTCGCTTCTGTGTTTTGAGAACCGGGTTCATGGTGTTCGGTTTCGGGAGAGGAGCACAACTTTGGTTTTATGTGTGCTATGGTGGACCTGGGGAGACGAAGTAAACAAAGAGAAGCCGGCAGCCTCAGCATTTCTCTCCAGTGCCCGCTTCGCTTATGCGGTTACGACAAACGGTACATGTCAGTACAAGAATCGAGCCTGGGTTAACCCTGAGTTTCTAGCAAAAAATGGACATCCTATCAATGCCAGCTCAGGACCCAGATGCACTTCCAGACTCTCCTCAGGGGTATCTGCTATGGTTCAGACATGTCCAACTATTTCACATTGTAATATAACACTGTCATCTACTTAACTTGAGAACCATGAAGTAAAGTTACAATAACCAAAATTCACACACACACACACACACACACACACACACACACACACACACACACACACACACACATACACACACACACACTCCACCACCACTCACCACAAAACAAACAGACCAAAAAAAAAACCCCTCATGGTTTAAGACAATTTATGATTTTGTGTTGGACTGTATTCGTTGCTATCCTTGACTGCCAATCATATGTACAGATGGCTCCTGTGTTGAACATTTGGTTACTAGCTGGTAGTGCTGCTTTGGAAGGTGGTAAAACCTTTTGGGGAGGGGTCTTAGAAATAGATGTCTGGGGAGTGGGCCTCGAGGCTTACAGACTGGCCCTACTTCCTGTGCCACGGAGATCAGAGCAAAGCAGCCTCCTGTTTCTGTCATGGCAGCTACACCGAGAGCCTGTACCTTCAGACACGCACAAGAAGTCCTGGGTTCAATAAACACCAGTGCTGTGGGAAGTCCTTCAGCCAATGGCCTTTGGTATGCTAGCCCACTTTGGGCAAAGTCCCGTGAACTACAAATGTAGACATAGGGGCGAGCGGGACCCCCTTGGCTGCTGGATTCGGCTCCAGTTCCCCGCACATGCAGAGGACTGCGGGTCTCTACTCTTTCTGTGAGTTTTTCCCCTAATAAATAAACCTGTGTTATACTCCATTCTGGGCTAGTGGGAAGCTATTTTATATTGTAACACACCACAAAAATAAAAAGAGCTGGGCAGTGATGACGCACGCATTTAATCCCAGCCCTTGGGAGGCAGAGGCAGGCGGATCTCTGTGAGTTCGAGGCCAGCCTGGTCTACAAGAACTAGTTCCAGGACAGGCTCCAAAACTACAGAGAAATCTTGTCTCGAAAAAAGAGTTTTTCCTTCCTGACAGATTAGGAGTCCAAATACTGACCATGATGTCACCACCAAAACATGGGACTCTTGAGGGCCACCACGCCAAAGCTATGACACTCATGCTCCATAATTAAACATGGGTGAAAAAGCCACCCAATGCACCCTGCCGCTCTGCCCCCACATTACCACGCCAGAGCTTACCACTGATCCCGGGAGAAGGAGGTGATGAAACGGATGCCCACGGGGAGTCGAGCCATTTACGTTGCCCCTGACTTTGGAGCTCAGGTCCCAAAAACAGATGCTTCAGGAAACAGGTTAAGGTTCTTTTTTAATTCCCTTTCTGACGGCCCTGCAGTTCACACAGCCTGGAGAGCAACAGCAAACATGTCCTACTGAGTCATGTCCCTCTTCCTTCCATCCGAGTCGGCCGAGCTCTATGGGAGAAAGACATTAAGAATCTGTGGTCCTGGGTGGTGGCACAGGCCTTTAATCCCAGCACTCGGGAGGCAGAGGCAGGCGGACCTCGGTGAGTTCAAGGCCAGCCTGGTCTACAGGAGCTAGTTCCAGAACAGGCACTGAAGCTACAGAGAAACCCTATCTTGAAAAACCAAAACAAACAAACAAACAAAAACAAAAACAAAAAACAACTATGGTCCTGATGTTCATACCTCTGAGACAGTGGCAGGCAGAAGTCATTCCACAGATGGGGCGATGCCACCCACATCTGATGACAGTTACACTTCTGATACCAGAGGAAGCTCCCACCATGGATGCCCTGGGGCGGAACGCTCAAATGGAGCTCACGGGATGCTCTAATGATTCCTGAAGGGAAGTGGGCACTCAATGCTGCCTTCAGGGCTTCCAGACGTGAGTCTGGCCAGTCTGCCCCAAAGCATAAATCTATTCTTTAGTCACGTGCACAATTATCAGAGCATGGGGTGGGGGCCGGCACTGGACTTGTTCTCTCCATTACTGCTCACTAGGACTCCTGTGAGCCTCAGCAAGGGAGGATTATGGGCCTGGGTGAAAAACAGGAGAAGGGATCAATCAGTTGCTTAGGCTATGGTTCTGCAATCGAACCTGCCACACCTTCCCATCGGCGGCTGTGAATCTCTCTCCCGGACTGGAAAATGAGCTTGCTCTGAAGGCTGGGCTGAAGAAGGGCAGTGCTAGGTGGGGCGGAACAAAGCCAGAGAACCGATAAGGGGCCCAGCACTGAGGCAGGCGGGTCTCCTAGCATATTTTCCCCAAGGCGCTGTATTTTTCCAAAGTGGAATCTACTCTGCCTCAACAAATATCCTGGAGGTGTAGCTGAGTAGTGGAGTCGCAGGGCGGAGTCCCAAACCCCACAGTTCACCTGCAGACAACCAACAACCTTGAAGACAGTTTAGCCCAGAAACCAGTGCCTGTAACCCTCGTGGGTGTGTAGAGGCCCTTTCTACCCCAGCCAGGAGAGCTCTACCTTTCTCAGGGTCCCATGGGGCCTTAGCAAGTGTCACTCATTCCTGACCCTACACAGATCTACAGTGAGTAAGCCTAGGCCACTAGCCAGTCTGTTCCCTTAATTTCTCCAGCTCAAAAATGAGGGTGACGACCTAATGGCATCAACATTGTTATACAAAGTTGTGATCTCAGGAAGGTCTTGGCACAGGGCCTGGTACACAGCAGTCCATTAATACCAACGTGGGTGGTTCTGTGGGTTTCTGGGAGGGCAGGGTTTCCCTGTCCTATATCCTAACACAGAACAAGAGCAAGGAGCTCAGCAGGAGCCAGCCTGGTGGCTGATGCCTGTAATCCCGTCACTCAAGAGGCTGAGGCAGGAGGGCCATTTTGAGCTGGAGTCCAGTCAGGGTTACCTAGTGAGTACCAGGCCAGCTAGAACACAGTAGCAAGATTCTGCCTCTAGATGAGATCAAAAGTTGTAGGACTTTACCTCAAATCTCCACATGTAAATGATATTTTTCAAAAAAAGGTTTGCTCAAAAGGAGTTCTTTGCGCTTGATCCTACATAGGCTTCGAGTGTGCCCGTGAATTAACTGTGATGACGGCTTTGGGTTAAAGGATTTGGTTTCAACTGTACAAGGCTTGAAAATGGATAATCAGGGTCTAATTTTTTCCTCCATCAAAATACTGAAAATTCACCCTTTGCTACTAGCAAAATCTATGTGTGTCATCCAGCAAAACCTGGTCTGACAGCAAAGTTCTAGAAGGGCTAAAGATGAAAAAAACTCCTGGCTTCCCCTGACATATGTACGTACATATGTACATACGTGTGTGTGTGTATGTGTGTGTACACGTGTTACCCATGCTCACAGGAAGTGCACCATGGGACGGACAGATGGTGTGATCCCACATCTGAAGTGCTGAGAACTCAGCTTAACAAAGCCCTTTTTTTGCTGGCCTGGACAACATCCCCCAAAATCTGTTCCCTCAAAGTCCCTGGTCAGGAAGGCTATTGACACACTCTCCCGGAGCCCAAGGCTTAGCTTTCACTCTAAGACAGTGGTCCTTAGCCTGTGGGTGGCAACCCCAACAGGGGTCACAAATCAGATGTTTACATTGCAATAAAGGTAGCAAAATTACACTTAGAAAGAAGCAACAAAGTAACTTCAAGGGGGTCACCACAACATGAGGAACTGTATTAAAGGGTCTCAGAGTTAGGTAGCTTGAGAACCACTGCTCTAAGAGGAGAGATGGGCTAGCCCAGCTAGGAGGGTTCGCGACTAATCTCAGGCCTTCCATTTGCCTGGGAGCACCTTCTCAGGCATGTATGTTTCCTCCTGCCCATCCCTGCACAGAGAGGGAGAGCACAGAGGGGAGCATGTGGCTTGGCTGACTGGCTCTGGCATATAGCCTAAGCACAGAAACGTAGTTTTTAAATGTCACCTCTTAGAAGCTCCCAGTGAACTTCAGCCCATTAAAGAAAAGGATAAGGAGGCAGTGTTATCAGACAGGGAAGGGACAACAATTAGGAACTATTGCATTGTGACACAGCACCCCATCAGGCTCAGAAGCTGTGCAAGCCTAGCCCTTCCGACAGAGCCTGGCTAAGGGTTGAAGAACAGACACAGCTATGAACTGTCTTTCCAGCCCCGGGGCTCAGAGCCACATAGAACAAGGTCTGCCCACCCTTCAAGGAGACTCAGAAGTGGCCAGAAGTTAGCAAAAGAAAGAGTAATGCCTCAAGGGTTTTCCCCAACACACAGACAAAATCATAGCACCCTAAGGCAACATGTCAAAATGAGGGCATTTAAGGACAAACCTGAGAACCAGACAACTCCCTCCAAGTTTCAAGAGTTTTTTTGTTTTAAACCAAGACAAATAACAGCCTCTCCAATTAAGCATTTTCTAAGCCTTTAAAAGACTCCATTTCCGACGGGAGATAAACAGAAACAGTTATTTTCACTTGTCCTGGGCGTAAATACAAGGAGGAGTCAGAATTCTGTCCACCACTGCTCCTAGCCCATTCACAACGAACAAGGCAACCCAGGTGTTGCCCAGGGAAGTGGACCTGTAAATGTACTCTCAAGACCACAGGTGCAAACCGGATCCCCCAAGAGAGGGAATTTCCAGGTATCCTCTAACCAGGTATGAAGAAAGAAATCAATGTCCAAAGTCAATCTATTTACCAACTCGCCCAACTTCACACAATTTAAGTTCCAGGGCCGGCAGCCGGGCAAGCAGGCAGCCGGGAGCCCAGGTGCAGAAAGCTCTGAAGAAAAGGTAGTTTAGGAATGCAAACCTAGACAGAGATGGGGAAGGGTCTTCAGTTCAGATGTAAATCTTTACCTGAAAGGTCACCAAGATCCCAGGGTGGACCCCGAGTGCTGGAAGATTGGTGCATGCGCCTAGGAGACTTTCCGGTGATTTAAAGCTTTTATTACCGCCAGAAGATTAGCTGTCACTGCGTTGGTCACTGAGCCCGGGCTCCAGGAAGCAGTTCTTTAGCAAACAACCCGAGAACCCAGGGTGCTGGCTGCGAGCTTTCCCAAGGGCTTTGCGAGCCGGCTCCTCCCCGGTCGTACAGCCTCCTGGCCGGGTGGCGAAGGCTACGGGCACGCCCACGTCCCCAACGCGCGGCTGCAGACAAAGCGCTGGGTCTCCAGCAGCCGGCTCCCCACAGCTGTCACCGCGGCCCGGGACTGGGAGGGGACCCGGCAACACAGCTAGGCGATCCCAGCCCCGGGCCTTGGGGAGCCTTCTGCTTCCACTTCCCCGGGAACTCGGCGTCGCCCGGGGTCGCCCGACACTGTCGCCCAAGGCCACTCTAGGATCCTTTACTTCAAAGACTTCCTTCTAGGAAAAGCACTTGGCTGGTCTCGGGTACTGCAGCCACAGCATACAGAGACTAACGGCGGAGAGGCCGAAGCGGGGGCGCAGGGCGCTGGGCACGGGCCCGCTGGCAGGTGCGCGCCGCTGGGGAGGGTCCTCTGTCGCCCCCGCGCCTACCTGCGCTCGGCAGCCCGCGCCCCGCGCTTCCTGCTCTCGACTTCCTGGAGCGGCCGCCCTTTCGCTTTCTCAACCCTACCCGGAGCGGCTCCTCCCTCTCCCGCGCGCCCCCTGACCCCAGCCCCGCGCGTGCCCTGGGACCCAGACGGCCCGGGGATGCTCAGCTGGGGCATCCTTAGTTGTCCCTGGGTCTCCACACCTGCCTCTCATGCCCTCCCAAGTCCCACAGGGCGCTGGGCCCTTACTGGCATGATGCCTAACAGCCAACTGCCAGCTCCTAGGGACCTTCAGCACTACCAGGCTTTTGTCCCCAAGGCGGACCAGCAAAATGGACAAGTTCTGGGCTAAAGATTTGCTTCCTCGGAGCCTTGGACTGAAGATGGCCCTTCTCGGCCTACCACATTTGGTCAAGTGTCAGAATCAAAACCATTGGCGTGTTGCAAATGGAACATGCTGGTACCGCACCTGTGCCACTGTGACAAAAGGCTTGCATGGTTAGGCCCAGAAGGCCAGCATCCAGGTCATGGGGAGGTGCCCGAGCACATAGCTTCCTTTTCAGTCCCGGATAATTATTTTCCAAACCCCTCACCTCCCGCCAAGAATTGACCCTGGAAGTCTGGGAGGGCTTGTTTATTTCCAAAGAGCATCTGCCTCATGCCTCTCACTGACAGCCTGGCCTGGCATCCAAGACCAGCCCTCCTGCTCAGCCCCCTTTCTCAGAACAGCACCTGCCTGGAATGACAAAACCAGGCTGGAACGGCAAGACCAGGCAGGAAACCAACTTCTCAGCAACAGCCAGGCATCCGGGTAAAACCAGGTCTGGACTGAGCCTGGTCCCCAACCCAGCACCCTGAAGCGCCCTCTTCAGGCTGGCTGAGTACAGAAAGCCTACAGCTTTAGCCCTGGGGCCCCTCAGTTTGCTGAGTTGGGTAGGGCCAAGCCATTCTCTAGCTATGGGCTATTGGGAAGTGTTTTGTACCCTTGCTGTTTGAGCCAGCTGCACCTTGCTGTCTCACACCTCACATGGGAAGTGGCCCGGGAACTCTGGCTGGCCTACCCTCTCCCTTGGGCTAGATGTCTCCTCTCCCTAACTCTCATCCCTTGGGAGCACCATAACAACTCAGGAGGCCCCTGCATCATCTCAAGTTGTTTCCTCAAGGCTTCTATCATCACGCTTGCTCTTCTGCCTGAGTTCCATCTTGGTAGCTGCGTCAAACTTCCCCCCAAAACAAAACGTCAGCAATTTGTTGACAACCTTCAGAGGGCCTGCCACCGCAACAAAGAGCAACAGCTCCTGAGGAGGTAGAGACAGGACCCTGAGGCCTTGGCACAGTTAAAGAACCTCATGCCAAAGCTTCCCGTAGTTTTTCAGTTCCCAAGAACGTGACTTTTCACACCGGCGTCTGAGTCTGGGGCTCTTGAGTGAGCTCGGACTTTGGGGATTGTTGGCTGTATTTGGGGGTCCTGTATAAAATGCCCAAGTCCCAGGGACGCCAGTCTACCTCCGGCCCCTAGGAGGCGCAGGAGGGAGTCCTAGCTCAGAAAGCCTCTCTAAGACTCAGGAGTGACCCTCATAGATGTTTGTTTTTCTTACAAAAAAAATTGCTGTGGGACAATGGTCTTGTACTTTGTAAAAATTTGTCACTTGTATTTTAATAAGACGCTGATTGGCCAGTAACCAGGCAGGAAGTATAGGTGGGGCAACCAGGCAGGAAATAGAGGCGGGGCAATGAGAACAGGAGAATTCTGGGAAGAGGAAAGCTCAGTCTGCAGTTGTCATTCAGATGTAGAGGAAGCGAGATGAGAACGCCTCACTGATAAAAGTACCAAGCCACATGGCTAACATAGACAAGAATAATGGGCCAATTTAAGATATAAGAATTAGTTTATAAGAAGCCTGAACTAATAGGTCAACCAGTTTATAATTAATGTAGTAGATCTCTGTGCATTTCTTTCAGACAAATGGCTGTGGGACCGGGTGAGACAGAAACTTTGGTCAACAAAAAATGACAATCTTTGCACAGATATTGGAGTCAACCAGAGGGAGTCTGGTGGCCTATGTAGAATATTTGGTGAAATGTCAATCTTAGAAGAGTAAGTTAATGTTTCATAAAATATATTTTATATTGATCTTTCATATGATTATAAGAAACACTCAAATGTAGTGAGGAGGGATATGTGTGTAAAACTTCAAAATAAATCTGTATTTTGAAATGGAAATTTGTGATTGTGGCCACAAGGATGGCAGGTTTTATGCTGGAGACTATGATGAAGGATTGCATGTCCTCACCATGAAGTAAGACTGAATTGTGATCCATGGTCTTCTTCCCTTGGCCTCCTGAGTGCTGGGGTACCCCACTATGACCGTCTCCCCCGCTTCCTCCTCCTCCTCCTAAGACTCAGAGCCTTGCACATAGAAGGTGCATACTCTACCACCGAGCTACACACAGTGGTAGGAGTCACTTTTAAATCAAATTAAAAGCAAACAGTAATGAGAAGACAGAGAGAAGGAAGGAAATAAAGGAGCTTGTGTTTGCCCTAGGCAGTGGCTTTCTGGTGACGGCACTGTAGGCACTAATACTATCAGGGATGTAGTTTAGAGAGAAGGACTCCACAAGGGTCTTGACATAGTTGATATTCAGCCATGCAACTGTCTGTCTGTCTATCTATCTATCTATCTATCTATCTATCTATCTATCTATCTATCTATCTATCTATCATCTATGTATCTATCTATCTATCTACCTACCTAACTATCTTCCTATCTATCTATCTATCTACATATCTATCTATCTATCATCTCTCATTATCTACTTTCCTGAAATAGGGTTTCTTCTGTGTAACAGCCTTGGCTGTCCTGGAACTCTCTTTGTAGCCTCGAACTCACAGAGATTTTGAGATTAAAGGTGTCTGCCACCACTCTTGGCTTCAACTATACATTTAAAAGAGTGGCTTTTCCCATTACTGGGAGGCAGATCTCTAAGAGTTTGAGGCCAGCCTGGTCTACAGAGCAAGTTCCAGGAGAGCCAAGACTACACGGAGAAACCGTGTCTCGAAAAGCCTCCCCCCCTCCCCCCCCATGCAAAACAAACCAACAAACAAAAAATGGTAGTTTTGTTAAGTGGCCTGTAGAAGACAGATTGGACAAATGTTCTTGCTTCTAAGATCCCTTGATAATGTCTTCCAGCAGAATATCTTTAATATTTTTCTCCTATCTGTAGGGTATGGGAGGTGGTCATAGAGAGAGGGGGTTCAGGGGACTCCGGATCCTAAATGGAATGGGGCTTATATGAAGTCTGGAATCAGCTTGGGGCCTGAAATGTCACAGCTCTTGGTGTCAGCCTCCTCTGCAGCTGAGCTCTCCTCCGGGGCCAGCCTGTTGCTGCATCCTCCTGCGGCAGCTCTCCCTGCATTTTAAATCTTACCGTTAGAAAGAGGCCAGACACGTGGGAGCAGAGAACTGACCCCTACGGAGTCATTCCTGCCACAGAGCGTGTGCAGATAAATGTGACAAGCAAATTGGGCAATTTTTACAAGATGTCCCCAAAAGGATCAATAGCCTTCAACTGCAGTTTGGTAAACCATGTGGCTCTAATCAAGAGGTTATGTTCTGAACGTTCCCTCTGGGGCTCTGTGTGATGATTTATGCAGAGAGAGTCCTTTTACTGCATACAGTTTGCCTTGGTGGGACAGCGCAGTGACTCATATCCTCTGTCTCAGCCCCAAGTGGTCTCACCAGGGCTTCCAGCCTAAGAGGAGTACGGGAAAAGGAGATTTCAGAGGAAGCCCTATGTTCCACCTGCCAAACCGACCCTCCTCCATAGCGGGTGGCTATCACCAGATTCACCGGCCCACACATCATACTCTGCATTCACTGTGGTGGTCATGGGAAGGTTTGGGCCCTGGGCCCTGGGCTCGCTCGTCTGAGCAACTGTTCCTTCCCACTTTGCTTATTGCTTCAACTTCTGCCACCGAGAGCTTCCCTTTTTTTAAGCCTTTTAAAACTGATCCCCTCTCTAAGAACAGCCTTGTCTAAGTCTGTGACAAATGCAATCATTTTACTGTCACCCAAGGTCATCCTTTTTGAACATTGCTTTATGACTCCAGGGTGTGGTGGCCCCAGCAGAGGAGGCACAGGATTTGGGATCTGGGTTTCCAACTCAAACCTTGATTCCAAACTTCCCGGGACCCCGAGGAGGCCGCTTCGCTCTGTGCTTGGATGGATGAAGGGGGGAGGGTTGGAAGAGTTTGCTGCTTCTCTCCATCTGTGAATCCTCACCTAGCCCTGTGCCTGGCACACTCTAGAAGCTTAAGAAACCCTCGCTACTGACTGAACACGGCAAGGTTTCTATGGGAATGGTGGATCAGTGTTGAAGGCTTATGGCCATGCTAATGACTGAGAAACAGGTCTGTGTGAAGAGGACACACGTGACTAGCGGAGACGGTATGAGGGAGGGGAATTCCATAGTCTTTTTCATCAGCCTATTTTGCTGGCATTTCCAGGAAACGGGGGTTGAACCTCCCAGCACCACCTTCAATAAGTGCTGCTCAGGTTTGGTTCTTTTGCACAGTTACAATGCATCATTTCTTAGCCAGCCTTCCGGGATGAATGAATGAACGTCTGTTCGAGGGGGTCACTTCTATAATACCAGCTATTAGGAGATCTGAGGCAGGAAAACTGCCCTGGGTTTGAGGTCAGCGTGGGCTACAATGTGGGACCTTGCCTCAAACAAACAAACAAACAAACTAACTAAAACAACAACAACAACAACAAACAACAACAAAAACCCAATAAATCCAAACCCCACAAGGCCACAGTCCATTGGGGCATATCTACACTGAGCCAGGCCAAGGAGGCCAGCACCCACATTCACCCCCTCACATACTCAAAATCACTGCTGTGCCCACATCAGCCATTACTGAGTATGTCACACTGGGAACATTTTTAACCCATACCATTATTCTCAGCTCTCTTCACCTTCTGTTTACGGATCAGATGTAAGGTTTCGGCTACTGCTCCATGCTCCCTACCATGATGATCATAGACTCTAATCCTCTGGAACTGTGACACACACACACCCCCCGCCATTACATGCTTTGCCATTTTTTTTAAAATTATTTTTTGTCATGGTGACAGAAAAGTAACTAAGATACAAACTACAATCATCATGAGATGTATGAGATGCTCTCTTACCTTTCAGACCAGCAAAGAAGGAACACGACCTCCAGGGAGCCAGAGAGCAGTGAGTCACGCCCTGTGATGGGAGGGGGGGATGGACTTTGCTGTCCCAGGGGCCAGTGCAGTGACGGTATTTAGAACCCGTGTTAGTTCATCTTCATCGGCTTGACTCGGTTTGAAATCATCTAGAAGACACGCCTCTGGGCTGTGCGGGTGTTTCCAGACAGAATTAGATGAGGAGAGAAGACCCGGCCTGAATGTGGGTGGGTAGCAACACCCCACGGTCTGGGGTCCCAGACAGAAGAAAGGAGGGAAAGGCCAGCTGAGCACTTCACTGCAGACACGTGACCCCAGCACCTCATGCTCCCACTGCCATGGTTTTCTTCCTCCTTTGCTACACCATAAGCCAAAAACTCCTTCTGCCAATGGCTTGGGCCAGATCTTTCCTCACAGAGAGGTAACTAACAAGTCGTAAAGATTCCCCACCTCTGGCCCTTTGATGCTCAGTTCTCTAAGATTGGATTCCTTTTTTTTTTTTTTTTTTTGGTTTTTTGAGACAGGGTTTCTCTGTAGCTTTGGAGCCTGTCCTGGAACTCACTCTTGTAGACCAGGCTGGCCTCGAACTCACAGAGATCTGCCTGCCTCTGTCTCCTGAGTGCTAGGATTAAAGGCCTGCGCCATTACCACCTGGCTAAGATTGGATTCTTGAGATGAAGACAAGATTCGTGTATTCACATACTCCCGTGAACACTAGCTCATCTACTGGGTCAGCGGGTTCACAAGTGCCTACTGCATTCTGCGTTGCTGCATCATTGGCATACGGGAACATCTTTTTCCCTCCCACGGTGGAAGATAAATTTCCACTTAGCAGAATAATAGTAATAGTTCGCCCCTGGATGCCTGGGAGCTCTCTACCCATGGATTCTTGGTCAGATTTATAGAACCAGGCACTCCTTTCCTCCTGTGGAGTGGTAGAGTGGGCCTCAACCCAATCAGAAATCCACTGTCATGCCACTATTGCACCCATGGGCATATCTTGCTTCATTGGTCATTACCGCAGTCCACAGGGTTCACAGTCATAAGACTATTGATGACAGGTCCAACCCCTTACCCCTGGCAACTTGCATTCAGTATGTTGAAAGCTAGCTAGCAGGGAAGAAGCTTCCTGGTCAAGACCAACTCAAATTCTCCCTGTCCTGTGACCAGTGGACATCTATTCCTTTGTCTATATCAAATAGCACATAACTCAAGCACTTAAGGACATGTTACATTTCCATAGAAACCCGTTCAGTTTCTGTAGAAACTCTGGGTCATTTAGATCCTCGTTATCTTCTCCAGTCCTCACAACCTTCCTGAGGCCTGGGGAGGGGGGCTATTCCGGGCAAATAGTAAACCAGCCTCTTCATTTGTTGCTTCCTTCTCTGGCCCTCTGTCAGGGAACCCAGTCTATTCTTAGGCTCTGGTGGAGTGAGCCATATGTACCATATGACTTTGCACCACCACTATGGGCAGCAGGAAGGTTATTTATATGTGGTATCAGAACCGGGGCTGGGGGGTTGTGGCTCAGTGGAAGGCTGCTTGAGTTCTGTGTTCAGCAACACACACACGCACACACACACACGTGCGCGCGCACACACACACACGCACACTTTCCCCCATGCCCCCTCCCACCAACATCAAAAGCAGAACCACTACCCAGTTAGTAAGTGGTATGCTCACTTAAAAGTGAAGGACTAAGACACAGTCATAATGGCGTTTGGTAGCGCTTTCAGGGTGTGAATTACTGCACAGATTGCCACGTGGATCTCTGATTTCTTTCTCATTCCCTCTTATCTCTGGTCTAGGAGGCAACAGACACTCTGATGCAGTTAAGCAACCGAGCAAGCTCCTGGAAAATGAGCCTGACACGAGAAAGCCAGATCGCAAGCTGGGAAAAGAGAAGATGAAAACATTGATCTGCTCCGCTCTGTCTCTTTTCAAAAGGGCTGCATTAGGTTTAGTTTTGTCTTAAAAATCTAAAATTCTATTTGACAAATGTAAGCTGATTAGTTCCTAAATGCCAGGTACCTGCCATGTGGCCAAGCTGTTGCCTGGTGTGGAATTCATACCTGACGTCTCCTGTCTCTACCCTGGTTGACTGCTGCCCAGCTGCTCGTCCCACTGGTTTTGGCATTACCATACAATCTCACTTGCTGGGTAGAAGAGAATTTGTCTTTCTCTCGTGACAGCTGTGCTTTAATGTCATTAACCATATGCATCAGAAGGAGAGAGAGAGAGAGAGAGAAGGGGGTGAGATTTGGTTATCGCTCCATTGTTTCCATATGCTTAACATTGTTTCCAATTAAGAAATCTAACGCCAAACAGCTAAAATGTACATGTCCATGCTTTTCTAGGAACTTTGACCTCCCACCCTTGTGAATCTTGGTGCCAATGTGCATGAGCAGGGATGACAGTCTAACCTCTGACTGTCACAGCACCCTGGTCCAATGATCTTTGGCATAAAAGAAACCTAAATGAAAACAATGAAGGCGTTGAAAGTTCTCCAGAGACCTCTTGACAAACCAAAGGTCCTCAGCCCACTCTTAGGGAGACAATAGTTGCACCGGGTGCAGCCCAGTGGGAGGGTGCTAACTTAGCATGTTTGAGGTCTAAAACAGAACCCAAAGAAAATCAGTGTGGTGCTTTGAGAAATGTCCCCTATAGTCTTGGGTGGTGGAAGTTAGTGTTGCCATTTGGGGAAGTTTAGGTGGTCACTGAAAGCCACTTTGAGATGAACAGCCTCGGGGCACTTCCAGTTTCCGTTCTCTGTCTTGTGTTAGTGGTTGAAATGTGATCTCTCAGCTTCCTGCTCCTGCCCACCACGCCTGCCACTTGTCACCAGGCTGTCATGATGGACTCTTAGCCTCTGGAACTGCTCGTCCTTCTCTAAGTTGCCTCGGTTGGAGTTTTTTTTTTTTTTTTTTTTTTTATCAAAACAGCAGAAAAGTACTGAATGCAGCCAGTAACATGAGCATCATTAATAACAGGTGCCATCTATGCCAGGTTGGCTTGTGCCCATCACAGTGCTGAGCTCACTACAAGTGTCTTAGGCTTTGTGGCAGCCTAGGGGGCAGCGACACCACCGTCCTCATTTTACCATTCTCCTAAACAGACTGCAGGGAGGCCCAACCTTGGACTGAATTCCTGCCACAGGCCAAATGTGTGGTGTTATAAAAAAACACTTTTACAATAGAATTTTCTGTCTCTGCATGTTTAGCCAATAAGGCATATAGCTATGCACATTGCTGAGTTTACAAAAACACAGCGTCCAACCTTAAAGCGGATTGGAATTGATTTTGCTGAAAACCTGCTTTTTGTTTAAGCAGTTACTTTTTTTCTGACCTCCTGGGTTCTTAAGGCCTTTTCTCCACTGGAGAGCCCAGAAGGGGTACATTCAGGTCTTGGTCAGTCACCATGGCAACCGACAGGCAGACAGAGCT